>CAUYTI010015718.1:0-65734 GCA_963575145.1 Galago senegalensis | reverse complement strand
TAAGACATTTATATTCCACATTAGAAAGATTCACATGTCCCCTTATAGGATACCATTATAAAATTTTACAAAATATTGACAAAATATTCCCTATGTGTTGGCTACCTCTTTGTAAAATTTTGTAATAAATATTTTGCAAATAAAGGTCATTGAGCTTCAATTTCCCATCTTTTCTATGTAGGATGACTTTGGGGGCAACTCTTGGGCCACGCTGTATAAGAAGGTGGGCACCTGAGCTTGGAGGGAAGGGGAATGTGCAGGAAAGGTATTTGCCCCACAAAACATCTCATGTTAGGGACGGGTTTAAAGGAAAAGGAATTATGGTGGAAGGGTTTTCATGAACCAAGGCAGAAAGGAGAGAAAAGGGAAGTGTGGAGAACAGCAAAAGGGATGGGTGTGGCTGGAGCCAGGGATGAGGAGAGACTGAGCAGGGACCAAACACTCAAAACCCTTTCCTGAGTTCAGGAGCCAAGACCTGGATCCACCTCTCTCTAAGTTTTTATTTTGAAACGTCCAAACCTATAGGAAAGTTTCAAGAATAATACAGTAAATAACTGGACACCCAACACGTGGATTCCCAACTTGCTAACAGGTGCCACATGGGCCTTCTCTCCCTTCTGGATTTTTTCCCCAGAACTTTGAATGTAGGTTACAGACATCATGAGTCTATAGAAGAAAAAGACTTAGTTCTACATAACCACAAGGTCATCATCACACCCATGGACCTGGACACTGATAGTATATTGGATGCATTATATGACACTTGTTCTATGGTTAAATTTTTGGAATTATCCCCCAAATGAACTTTCTAGCTCTTCTGTTCTCTATGCAGAGTCAGATCAAGGAAGACACATGGCATTAGGGGACATTGATTCTTTAGTCTCTTTTAATGTAGAACAACCTCCACCTTTTTGTTGTTGTTTTGTTTTTGTTGGGATTAATATTTAAGTGCAGGGAGGGTGGCGCCTGTGGCTCAAAGGAGTAGGTTGCTGGCCCCATATCCCAGAGGTGGCTGGTTCAAACCCATCCCTGGCCAAAAAATTGCAAAAAAAAAAACCCAAAAAACATATATTTAAGTGCAGGCCTATCACTGTGGACTGTTCCTTGGAGTGGATTTGTGTAATTGTTCTCTCAGCATTAGATTAAACATTTTTGACAAAAGTAGCACATTGTGGAGGTCATGTCCTTCCCATAGCGTCATGTCATGGTGGTTGTGGTGCTCTCTAGTCTCAGCATTGCTGGGCCAAGTTGTTCACTTGGGTGTGTCTCCACAATCTCTCCACCTTCAAGGGCACATTCCTCTTTATAATTAACAGTGATTTTACAGTTCTGTCTTTCATTCTCCACTTGTAGACTGGCATTCTTCTCTAAAGAAAAAACTCCCATCCCTTTTTAAAAAATACCATCACTGTAGACTTTAACTCAATGTTTTAGGATTCATTAATATCATTAAGCTTCTTGGTACTCAGATCATCCCAAGTTGGGCCAGTGGGAACCCCAGCCAGCTTGTGTGACCTTGATGGGTCCTTACTTAACTTTGCAGGCTTTCTGCCTCACTTTGTGCTTTTCTGCCCCAGACGTGGAACTTAGCACTCCTTTGAGGAGCCTTAGTTCCTTTTAATGAGGAATAATAATTAGAAACCAAGGTCCGTGTGCCAGACTGCTTCATCACTGCAGAAACATCAATGTTTCCAGGACCCTTATGTGGAATGTGCTAAGAAATGTGTGTTTTTTAAACGTGACAGTTTATGCCAGTAACACGAGTTCTTCTCAGAATCGTTCTTCACTTCTGTCCATTCCATATTCTCACACTGATTCTCAAATATTTACTTATTTGCTCTATCCTACAATATGCATAAAGTTATTCCCAGATTACTATATAAGTAACACCACCAACGACAGCAAACTTACTAGGTAAAGTGTAAAATTTGAGGGAGTTATTGTCTTTCTTAGAATATATTCCTCTAAGGGTACTGTGTTAAGAATTACTTGAATTTATTATTTGTATGTACAGTTATGTTTTAAATGTGCACAGATTAATTTATTTGTATACAACTTCAGGGTTTGTTTTTTCATCTTCAATTTCAGTTTTTAGACTTTAAAATACTCACATTTCAAAAGTCAATCTGGCATAAAATCGTTTACCTAGCCACTCTCCTAGGGATGGGCACTCGGGTGGTTACAGTATTTTGGTATCACAGGTAGGGACGTGGTGAATTATTCTAATCATGGGTGTGTCTTCTGGGTAAACTCCTTGAAAATGCAATGGCTGCATTAAGCTGTCTTGTCACATCCCCTTCCACATTGGCTGTGCCAGTCGAGTTTTCATTGCTGCTGTTGGAGAATGGATTTGAGAAGAGGGAGGTCGGACAGAGGAGGATGGGTGTAGAAGCTACTGCACCGTCCAGGGGGTGACAGCTGGTATCAAAACCAGGAACAGCAGCACGATGTGGGGGGCAGAGACGTGGTCCTGGATTAGACGTGAGCAGCAAAGGGATAAAAGCCTCAGAAGGACATAGGAATAAGAAGATTCCTAGGTGATTGGGCACAGGGAAGCTGGCACTTTAGTGTCTACATAAGGGCAGGAAATAGGAAGAAGTAGATATGTGTGTGTGTGTGTGTACATGTGTCTGTACAGTGTGCCTGTGTGTGTGTGTACATGTGTCTGTACACGTGTGCCTGTGTGGGTGTGTGTACATGTGTCTTTACACACGTGTACCTGTGTGAGTGTGTGTACATCTGTCTGTGCACACGTGCCTGTGTGGGTATGTGTACATGTGTCTGTACACAGGTGTGCCTGTGTGGGTATGTGTTCTTGTGTCTATAACACATGTGTGCCTGTGTGGGTATGTGTTCTTGTGTCTATAACACACGTGTGCCTGTGTGGGTATATGTTCATGTGTCTGCACACACGTGCCTGTGTGGGTGTATGTACATGTGTCTTTACACATGTGTACCTGTGTGTGTACATGTGTCTCTGCACACACATGTCTGTGTGGGTGTGTGTTCATGTGTCTGTACACACGTGTGCCTGCGTGGGTGTGTGTTCTTGTGTCTATAACACACATGTGCCTGTGTGGGCCTATGTTCATGTGTCCGCACACATGTGCCTGTGTGAGTGTGTGTTTGTGTGTTTGCACACGTGTATGTGTGGGTATGTTTTCATGTGTTTTTACACAAGCGTGCCTGTGTGGGTGTGTGTTCTTGTGTCTTTAACACATGTGTGCCTGTGTGGGTGTGTGTTCATGTGTCTGTACAAACGTGTGCCTGTGTGGGTGTGTGTTCATGTGTCTGTACACACATGTGCCTGTGTGGGTATGTGTTTTTGTGTCTATAATACACACGTGCCTGTGTGGGTGTGTGTTCATGTGCCTGTAACACGTGTGCCTGTGTGGGTGTGTGTTCATGTGTCTCTGCACACACATGTCTGTGTGGGTGTGTGTACATGTGTCTGTACACGTGTGCCTGTGTGGGTGTGTGCATGGCCAGGGATGAGTTCAGTCTGAGCAGGAGAACCTCAGGAAGCAGACCCTCAGGAGGCTGGGAGCACCAGGCCGGGGGGATGGGGTGGCTGCAGCAGTGAGCCGCTGGCACCACCAAGGCAGCAAAAGCCTTGGCAAAGTCCACAGATACACAGCAGAGCGTCCCCAAATCTGGGTAGGCACACAGGGAAAAGGGTACATTTGTTTTGCTTTTATAGGATGAAACAGTGAACTCATTGCTTTACATTTAAAGGTACAACCTGAAGAGGCTTCTGGAAGTTGGAGGAAAACATTTTCAGTGCATTATGTAAAAAGGCAACTATTATTAGGAATGAAATGGACTTTGTGTTTCTCAGCTTTTCGGATACCACACATGCTTTAGAACTCCACTGGGGTTGGAGGAGCTAGATGCAGCCTTGTCCCCAAAATAGGTGTCATGACCATCACCATGAAACAAGCTGCAGTCAGAACCTCAGAGACCATTCCCGCCGGGCCTCTGCCTGGTACAGGCCCTGCCCTCCTACGTGTCCTGCTCCCAGGCCTTTCCTGGGTTGACCCAGGGAGGATAAAGATCTCTCCTGGAAGAAGGTGTTCTCTGGAGGCCATGAGGACTCAAGGCGGAGGGATCCCATGGGACCTACAGAGTTCTCTGGAAAGGGCCGTTATCTGCTGGCAGGGAACTTGCTCTTCACCCCTAGAGGGCAGTTTAAGTTTGGCTAAAGGTGCGGTCTTGTGTGTTCACACACAGCTCCAGTTTCAGCACATGAATTCACACTTTTAGAAGCTTGTCAAAAATTCTGCTGTCCACACACAACAGAATGGCTATTTGCAGTTGCATGGTGGGGACCTGGCATTGCCCTGTTCCTTATATTTGAATTACTCAAATAATTGAGGAATTCCTTCAAATGCCAATTCAACAGTAGTAAAACATACACACTCTTTGGTTTTTGGTAATTTCAGTGTCACATCTTGACAGTACTTTCCTGCCTTGTTGCCCTGTGCGGAGTTGCCCAAGTCCTTGCTCAGCAGCGCTGACAGGAGCCACACCTGGCTGTGACGACTATGGCTATGGTTTGCTCCCTTAGTACATGGCCACCAGCATCTTCTCTGCTAGCTTCTAGTTTGCCCCAAGCAGCTCTTCTTGTTTGCTGGCTTGAACAGTCAGTGGGCACCAGGCACAGGACCCTGTCTACACAGTGCTAATACTCTGTGTTGAGAGTCACCAGGCTCTGAGAGAATCCCCACACGTAACTGTCTGATGACTACTCAGGGCACCATGAGCAAAGGCTGAGAATGTGGGTGTGGAGGAGCTTGACTTCTGGGTGGTCACTTGCCAGCACTTGCCAGCAAAGTTTCTTCCCCCCACACACACATGGGAAGCCTTCAGTGTAGCTGACCAAGGCCAGCTACAGTCTCATCACTCCTGCGGGCCCTCTCCTCTGAGAGCGGGGATGGCATGGACCATCCTTAGTCTTTGTCTGGGGAGCAGATGAGGAGAGGCCCTGGATATTTGTCTGAGTTCCTACCCACTCCAGACTCCATCCCTCCTTGGCCATGGTTGCGGGCAAGTTGGAGCCTCTTTATCCACAGGTCCTTTAAAAAAGGAGCTGTTACCAGCCCTGCCCAGGTGGTGGGTGTGAGAAGGCTTTACACAAGCAATGCAACCTACAAACAAAATATCTTTGTCAGTATCAAAGATACGCACATTGGGGACATTGCAAATGTGTAAGCAATAAGCTGTGAGGTATGTCCTTTCTCAAGTGCGGTGAGCTTGGGATGGCTTCTTCCCAAGTTCAAGTTCATCCCTTTACCATCAGTGTTTCCTCTCCCTCCCTCTACCCCCAGGAACATAAAATATAATGCTGTTTTTTAAAAAATATATTAAATAATTTTCTCCCTGTGCAATGCAGTTATCAGAATCCAGAGTTTCATTTCTCCAAGTGTTATCCAGTGCAGGAAGAGGTGTGAACTGTGTTGGCAAAACCAAGCAACTAGTGAGAATCCATTATTCTCACTTTTATTAGTAAAGTAAGAGAAATGATGATGTATTGGGTTGAATCAGAGGAAGCTGGTGGTATTTGATTACTTTTGATAGGCAAATATGGGGATTCTGTTCACTCAACCTAGTAACTGCTGAGAAAAGAGAATTGCACTCTTGGTTTAGAGTTATCCAAGCAGCACGATGCTGTGGCCTCTCCTTTATGGTGGGCACTCTGCACAGAGTCCCGGGAGGGCCCATGAGGATACACCCAGGTGACACATGCACCATCCTTGTTGCTCGAGTCCCTCTGTCTTTGGGAGATGCTATTCTTTAATGAGTCTGGTTTAGCCCAGAAAAGAGATGAGTTCATGGGGAAGACGATGGGAATTGGACTTAAATTTACTGTGTCATTTTAATAGGCTGCTCCCTCTACATGACAGTCAGGTTCTTTGAGAACTGTCTTCAGAGCACCACTGACCTGCTAGACAAATACTGCCCTGAGCAGGCAGACTCTGTACAGTGGCCCCAGAGGGTCAGAAATCTGTGCTCATGGTGGGCGGTGGCACCGTCACTTCGTCTTTATTTCTGCCTGACCTGAAAGGCGTCTTCACTGTTGCAGGTTATGTGCCTGTCATTTGGTTTCAAGTTATGTCACGCTAAAGCAGGAGAATTTCCTCTCCATCAGGCTCCCCTTTCTAATCCAGAGCTTCAGTGAGAGTGCCTCTCTGCACAGCTGAGAGAACAGGAGGGCCTGGGCTGGGATCTGTGGTGGGGAGGGTGGGCAGCAGTGCTCCGGGGCTGCTGCTGTGCAGAGACTGGGGGGCTGAGGCCTGGAGGTGGGGGAGGGTGTTGGGTTTGGTCTTGCCCCTTCTACTCCCCATCCTACCCTAATCCTGTCATTTTTCTTTGAGTTAAGACTTGGCTCTGGCTGGATAAAGCTCACCTTTGAGGGTTGTCTCCCTGGAGCTGTTACTGCTGCTCATACAGAAACGTGGCCCAATGCATCATGGTTCTTCTGTTTTCTGGAGAGAAGAGGGAGGATTGAGGCAGAGATGATCAATAATACCAAGAGGGATTCCCTTGCCTCACTGCTCAGTCAGGTGCCATCTGTAGCCAGACTGAGGGTCCTGATGCCGGGAGAGAGAGAATGGAGGGAAGAAGTCAAGAGGGAAGAAAGAATGGCAGGAGGGAGGAGGTGGGGGTCCAAGAGGGGGAAGGGAAGGAGGAAAAGCCATTCTCCTCGTTAATCTGTGTGGAAATTAAAAACAGAACCTGTACTGTAGGATTTCTGTAATCTTCAGGGAAAGCCTTAATGGGGAGAATAGTGCATAAAACGCAGCTGATCCAAGTTAGCAGCCCTTCTCCCTTGGGGTGTCCCTGTCCCAGCCTGTGACCTGGAACACATAAACACACATGCAGTGGTGCAGGCCCATACCAACATGTACAGACACAGTGACACACACACACACACACACACACACATACACGGATACACATTCAGGCACACACGTGCACGCCTGCAGGGATGCACACACACAGGCACAGTCACACACATACACACGGATACACATCCAAGCATGCACACACAGGCACAGTCACACACACATACACACACACACATGGATATACATGCAGGCACACATGTGCACACACATACACACAGACACACAGATATACACACAGGCACACACATGCACACCTGGAGGGAGGCACACATGCATACACACAGATACACATGCAGGCACACATGCGCACACCTAGAGGCAAGCACACACACATACTGACACACAGGCACACACATACACACCTGGAGGCATGCACAGGTACAGTCACACCCTGCTCCATCCTGCTTTTTTGCATGTTGGTCTTTGAGGTTGTCTTTGGCCCTGGTCAGTGGTAGGGTCTCCACAGGGTGAAGTCCACCACCCTCTGCCTGCTCTCAGGACCCCACCCAGTCTGATGTCTCTGCTGGGGCTTTGGGCGCAGGGTGGTAGCATCACCTTCTGCAACTGGGGGCTGCTCCCTGCCAGTGCTCAAGCTGATAGGAGGGAGAGATCTTTGCTTTGAGGCCAAGATAACAGGGTGGATGTCATATACAAACAGTGCTTAGCAAAAGCCAAACCCCAAGGCAGGTATTCCTAGAAGAGTAGATTGTGGTCTGACAATTTTTACAAAATCAAGCCCATTTGTATGTAATCTTAGTAATCATCCTCATAAACAGTGGACAGTTTCAGAGTTAACATATAAAAAGCTCAGTCAGTCCCAGAAGACAAGAAAAAGTGCCTGAATGTTCCAAAGGTTTGCTCTTTTTCTGTGACCACCTTACAGTTTACCTGGTGAGCTGTTTCTCACTGTCCACAGTAATTCACGCAGAGGCAGATGACCCCATGGAGAATTCCAAGCTGAAGTCTGAATCCACTATCTGCCTATCTCAAGCCCCAAGACATTCTTAAGTGGAAAAAGAAAACACACGCACCACCAACAAAAATCAGCAGCTGACGGAAGTGTTCAGTCAGGAGCCTGGGACCTGTCTTGTCCAGGGAGTAGGTGACATGCACACCACATTAATGCTGCAGAGACCGGCTTGGCTGAGATGCCCAGGCTGACGAGAGAGATGCTTTGGCAGCTCTTAGTAGCCAGAAGTATTATTTATCATGTATTCACCAAAGCATCTTCAAACATTGATGTGGTGCTATAAATCGTGAAATCTATAAACTCAAGTGAGTGATTTGAGCTTTTGATGAACTATCTGTGGATGATGGTGGCTGTAATTGTCTGCATCTTCAGTAACTTCAGGAGCATAGTGCCGTTTTTCAGATAGTTCCAGTGCAAGTAGCAGTCTCTCTAGGAAGTTCTCTCTACTCAGGATTTAATGGAATATGCCCTTTGTGATGTATCACCTAAGGCATTTATATATGGGGACAGTATTGTCCCATAATTTATTAGTAGACTAATGATAGATGACCAAATACTTGTCCATAAAACATTCATGTTTTATTTTTGGAGTTTGGGGACTGAATCTGGGTCAAATCACAGAGAGATCTTACACAAACTAATGAGCTTACAAAATCCAGATCCTCTTGGAAATCATGCTTGCAGTGGTTTTAATGAATGTTTCACGGAGAAAATGCACCAAGACTTTTTGTTTGAATTAGGCAGTAACTAAACATAAGTCACTTTAGGTAAATTTCCTCCAATATGCAGGGTATTTAACTTGCTTCTGCCTGTCTTTGATTCTTTTGCTCCAGTTTTCAAACACAATTGCTAGTTTTCCTCTTTGAAAAGCAAGATGAAGGATGAAACCAACAACATTTTTCCGTTGCCTTGTGGGAGGTAGAGTGTGGAATTTGGTAAGAGTGACTCAGAAAAGACTCTCATTTTGTTTGAAAATATAATATATTAATAGAAAATGTGAAGTATGGTAAGGACAACAAATTAAGAGATTACTGCCATTGAAAATACAGTTTGTTCCTCACAGTTCCCAGCAGGAGGGGGCATGGCCTGCCACCCAGGGCAACATGGGGCCAGGCCAGTTCAGTCAGGAGGCAGAAAGAGTTGGGAGACAACATGGGCCAGAGCCTTGATTGTGATCAGCATGGGAAGGAAGGTGAGTCAGGGTGAGCAAGTGTAGGATTGGCTAGTTTGAGTAACTTCAGTGCACTCTGGGGCACAGAGGCTGTTACTAGGCTTTTGGTACCTAGCCTTGGAGTGATTAGAAAGGGGCACAGTGGCCCTAGACTGAAGTGTGAGAGTCTTATGGGGGGGCGCTCTGGTTTGATGGGTTTGCGTTTGAACAGGCATCAGGCTAAGTTGTTTGCTGTCTCTGGGAATCAGCTGACACCAGGGTCTCTCAGGGTCAGCAGGTCACAGGTGTCTCTGCAGCAGAATACAAAAAATGAAAGACATGATTAATACACATCTTCAAGCTGAAATTCCAGTGGTTTATCAAATAAGATAAGTCAAGATTTAGGGCTACATTTCTGCTCGCAAAAAAACCCCATATATGGAAAATTTTCATTGCAGTAAAACCAAGGAATCTCAGAACGTTACTCTCCCATGAAAGTTCATAAATCTGGTATCACTCAGCCCCTCTGGTCACTCCCTTGTTGTGAAGGCCTGGAAGGTTCTCTAGAGAGAGAAGCAGGTAACTGAACAAGGTGCCAGAGAGAAGGATCATAAATAACTTTGAGGTTGGCAGGAACAAAGTAGAAAACATTTTCAGGTGATCTCAGCTCAAGAAAGTTTACCCTGCAGGAATAACATTTCAATTGCTGGTTAAGATGGAGAACATTGTAGAACCCAAGTATTTACAGTTAGCATTGGTTACAAATGACCTTTTTTTTGAGAATTTGTCATTTGCTAAGAAAGAGACAAATGATACCTATATTGTAGCAGGGTCTCTGCCTTCCTCCCTCTCCTCCACCTGCTGGTAGCAGGCTGTACAGCTGCCTTGGGGTGGTTATTTGTTCTCAGCTAATTACAGAGTAAAGGGATTTTACAGTCTTACAGATAGGAGCTTGCAGGTAGAGCTTCTTTTCTTTTTCTAGGAAAATAATGGAGTCCATCAAATGCCTAGTTAGAAAGTCAGGTTTGCAGGGAAAGGAAGTACTGACTGCAGGCTGAGATGGAAGGCCCCCCTCCTTCTTGCCACCATCGTCAAGCACTCCACCTCCTACTTCTGCAAGTTACCTGACAGCAAGAATTACCTTGGCGACAGCCAAGAGTTGTCTTTCCTTTGTGCTTCCACTGACTTGGGGTTCTCTGCACGTCTAACCCCTCCAGCTTTGGGTGTTGCCAGAATGATTGCAAGATGTTGACCTCTCATTTGGGACAGTTTGCAATGGAAAGAGAATACCCTTTGGTTTCAGGCAAACCCAAGTTCAAATCCTAGCTGAGCCACTCCAGCTAGACTAATCCAGGGTCTATAGCTTGATCACCTGGAGTTCTGTGTGCCAAGTTACTACTGGCATGTTCTTCCCACAAATGCTAACTTGTGCTTGGTCTGAGGGCTTCCTCCAGTTCAAATACAAATAATAGAGATAATAACAGCTAATATTTATTGAATATTTACCATGTGTCAGAAGGTGTTCCAAGAACTCAACATGTACCAGGTCATTTATTCCTCACACCCTATGCAGTGAGGACTATTATTTTCATCTACTAATGCAGTGGTACTTATATTTGCCAAGATGAGGAAAGTGAGGCCCCAGAGTTTCAAGGCTGGGGAGAGAAAGCTGCAGAGATACACTTGGGCTGAACCAGCGATGGACTTTGTGTTTCATTAACAATTCTTCAAAGATCAGCAGTACTGTCCTGTGACTTCCTTTTAGAAGGCCAAGCCAGAAGCCCCAAGCGGACTTCCAGCTCATGGCTGTGGCACTGTTCATAGCCCTCTTATCCAAGTCTCTGGGACTGCTCACATCTGGGAGAGATGATCCACTGTCAGAAAGACCCAGTGTGCTCATGTGGATTTACTGGCCCTGGTACCCTCAGGCACCTCTCCAGGGAGCAGATTCCCCTCCCCGCCAACCCCTAGTCTCTGACTGGAAACTGCCAGAGCAAAGGGTGGCAGGAGGACTCAGGGCTGCATCTCCCACCCTGTCAGTGTTGTCTCTGCTGCTGCTTTCCCTGGGTGGCTGGGTCCATGGTCACCCCTGCACCTAGGCCCACATCTCTACAGCTCAGCTCCAGGTAGGAGAACCCCAAAGAAGGACTTTGCACTCAGTTGGCCCTAGTGCCTTTACCTGGACCAATCACAATGGCCAAGGAATTGAGGAACAAGTTTTGGTCCAGCACAGGCCACTGGCTCCACCTTTGGCCAATTACTGCAGCCAGGGTCACATCAGAGGGCAGTAGCTCCCATTTGGATGACAGATTTGGAAGCGGGCTGGGAATTAGATGTACCCATGAAAAGAAGGAGGTCAAGTTCCAAAGACAGAGTGGATGAATGGGTGGGCAGAATAGTGTGAGTCACGGACATTGAAAGGTGGCCCTGCTAGGGTTCCTTATGAGATGAACTGAGAGCTGCACACTCTGCCCACAGGGGCAGGAAGTGTTGGCCTTGGGCTATGATGGAGTATGGAGGGAAGATGAGGGGCTGGGGGCATGATGTGGGGGTGACCAGGGGCACGGTGAGGGGGTTGAATCATACACTCTGCTCTGCCAGTCTTCCCTCTACTGCTCAAACCAGCTTCTTACCACGGGGCCCTTTGCACATGATTTTTCCTTTTGCTTGTGAAGCAGCTCACTCTTTTGCACCCTTTCCATCCCTGTGTGAATATGAGGTCCTCAGAGAGGCCTTTTCTGAGCTCCTGATAGAAGTCGGATTCTTTTGTTTTCTTATCTCTCATAGACCTCTCTTTCTATCAGAGCACTTATAAATAAATAAATCTCAGTCATTATTGACTTCTTATTTACTTTTTCCTTGTCCGTCTTCCCACTAGACTCTCCTGTATATCTTTAGCACTTATCCACTGTCTAGCAATCAGTAGGTACGCAGTAAATACTAGAGGAACAATGGGTGAGGGATGGGGTTAGGAGAGATGAAAAGCAAATAGGCTGTGCCTGGGGGAGGAGAGAGAACGTGGAAGAGGCAGGACAGGGGCGTCTACACGTCAGCCAAAGTCAGGAGAATGAGCAAGACCAGCTGGGCCGACCCAGTGCCCTTGAGGATCCCAAGAGGTGGTCCCAAGAGAAGGTTGGGCTTCCTGCCTCGTGTGGAGTGACAGATTCTCCCCAGGTTTATCCAGAAGTCAGAGTGGGGTGGTACCATGGTACCACAGCACGGCCCTGCTCCCAGGTTCTTTGCAGCAAACCAATGTATGTGGGTCTCAGGGAAGATGATGGCTTTCAGTACAGCTGACAGGGCTGCCAGCTGAGCCTGGCACTTCGTCGGGGTGCGTTTTGTCCTGTCTCCTTTCTCCTTTGCCCCATTCCCACTGCTGTTTGGGGCACAGGAGTTGGCCGTGCTCACCTCTCACAGCACAATTCCAGAGATTCCCCCACACCACTTTATTGTGAGATGGTGAGGGCACAGATGAGGCTATTGCAGAGGTTTGCTGTCCTGTTGGAACAAGTCTCTGCGTACAAGTCTGACTTGGAAGTGAGCAGGTGGAGAGCGCCATGTTTTTCTAGAAAGGCTCTGGCATTGGAGCCGCAGGCACTCTCGCTGCTTCAGGGTTGAGCGAGGAGCCCTGGTACCTCTGGAAACATGAAATAAAAGTTGAGAGAAGGAAGTCAGTCAAGTTCAGGGAGGCCCCAGCTGTGAAAGGAAGCCCTGGCCGCTGAGTGTACAGAAGGCAGCAGACAGAGTTGGGAAGATGTGGCTTCTACCACTTCAGCAGGTAAATTGAACTTTGAAAAAGAGCCCATCATTTCAGGGATGCCAGGTTTGCACAGTCACTGTTTGTGAGTGATGGAGAAAGATGGCCTCGGAGAGCAACGTCAGGCTCCCCCACCCCAATGCCTGCTTGGGAGGGTATGTGTGGGGGGTGTAGACAGCAGGCCACTAGTCAGCCTCTCCCCCTGCCTCTCCACAGAAGGATTTGTAGCTTCACCTTGTGGCCGGCTGAGCACTTTAAACAGGCCCATAGCCAGGGAAGATGTCCTCTGGCTGTGACTTTTTGGGATGCAAGTGGCCTCTCTGATGCCTCCATGCTGGCATCACTCCCACTGTGCTCCGGCTCCCATCACCTGCAGTGAGCTCTCCAGTGCTGCGTCCATAAATTATATCTGCACAAAGTCAGAAAAGACACAGACCCACCTAGGTCAGACGGGGTTTGAGATCACTGTGGGAGGCCTGTAGCTCCCCTGGGCCAGATAGGGTCTGAGATCACCACTGTAAGCCTAAGTCTGCCTGGGTCAGACAGGGTCTGAGATCACCATGAGAGGCCTGTAGCCTGCCTACTATCTCCCTGAGCCAAGGACCAAGCACAGCCTGACCTCGTCACAGGCCATCTCTTCCTTGCCCAGTAGGATCCTGTTTCTAGTTCAGGCTCTGACATAGTAAACCCTCCAACCTTGGTTATCTTCCCTTCCTGGGCCCTGGAATCCCATCTTGGGCTGCAAAGAATGACAGTTGGCACCTGCCCATCAAACACAGGCCTAGCACAGCCTGCTGTGAACACAGCCCTCATTTCCATGTTGGGTCCTGTGTGCCCAGAAGCAAAGGACAGTTAGGGCTGAAGTAAGCATGGATGCAACTCACATCCCTCCCTGCCAAGATTATGCTGCTTAGAACCCCAGGAAATAGAAATATGTCCATATATTAGCTACATATGGGCATATGTGTTTGTGTACATATATGTTTAATGTTTATTTGACACAGTTTAAATTAATAAGCTTTCCTTTTAGAGCAAACAAATGAAAACACAGAAAGTCCCCATATATCTCCTCCCCCAGCCCACATCCACCATCTTAAGCTTGTGTGGTACATTTATGATATTGATGAACAAATTGTAATACATTTTTTTAAGACAGAGTCTCACTCTCTTGCCCTGGGTAGAGTGCCATGGTGTCATAGCTCAAAGCAACCTCAAATTCCTGGGCTCAAGTGATCCCCTTGCCTCATCTTCTGGAGTAGTTGGGACTACAGGTGCCTGCCACAATGCCTGGCTGTTTTGTTTGTTTGTTTTAGAGACAGATCTTGCTTTTGTTCAGGCTGGTCTCTAACTCCTGAGCTCAAGCAATCTGCCTGCCTTGGCCTCCCAGAGTGCTAGGATTACAGGCATGAGCCACCCCACCTGGCCTCATGATACATTCTTATTAACTAAAGCCCATAATTTATATTAGGGTGCATTCTTGTACAGTTGTGTGGGTTTTGCCAAATGCATACTGTTCTATAGCCACTATTACTGTATCCTGTGAAATAGACTCACTGAAATCCTCTGTCCTCCCACTAACTCCTAGAAACCTCTGATAATTTTTCTGTCTTCATAGTTTTATCTTCTCCAGGATGTCATAAAGGTGGAATCAGACAGTTATGTCGCCTTTTCAGACTGGCTTCTTTCACTTACTAATCTGTGTTCAAGGTCTGTTGGTGGCTTGATAGCCCGTGTCCTTTTATCACTGAGTAATACCCTGTTCTCTGGGTGTACCGGTTCGTTTATCCGTTCACCCACTGAAGGGCATCCTATTGCTTCCAAGTTCTAGCAACTAAGAACAAGCCTGCTGTAAACATTCATGTGCAGGATTTTGTGTAGGTATAAGTTTCCAGTTTATTTGGATAAACATAATACCAAGGAGTACAGGATTGGATCTCTCAAAGGGTAAAAGTATGCTTTGTTCTGTAATAAACTGCTAAATCATCTTCTAAAGCATATACCGCTTTGCACCCCTCTAGCAGTTAACAAGGGTTCTCCACACCTTCACCAGCATTTGGCATTGTCAGTGTTTTGGAGTCAGGACCGTCCCAATGGCCATGCAGTGATGTGCAGGCGTTCTAATGCTGAGTGCTGGGGAGCATCCTCTCATGTGCAGGTGTTTTAATGCCGAGTGTTGGGGAGCATCCTCTCATGTGCCTCTGCATCATCTGTACACCTCCTTTGGTCAGGTGTCTGTTTAGATTTTTTGCCCACTTTTTAATTGGGCATTTTTTAAAATTTACATTGAGTTTTTGCATGTATATCTTCCTTACTAGTCCTCTACCACATGTATATGTGTGTGTGTGCCATATACACACACACAGGGTGTCCCTTAAGTTTTTTGTCCAGTTTAAAATAGTCATGTATTTTAAATTGCACAGGAACATTATGGACACCCTGTGTGTAGCAAATATATCCCCCCATTCTGTGGCTTGTCTTTTCATTCTCTGAGAAGTATCTTTCACAGAACTGTATTTAATTTTAATGAAGTTCAAGTAATCAATTTTTTATTTCTTATATCTTGTATGTTATATCTGAAAAGTCATCACCAAACCCAAGGTCACCTAGATTCTCTCCTATGTTATCTTCTAGAGGTTTAATAGTTTTATATTTTACATTTAGGCCTATGATTTATTTTGAATTAATTTTTGTGGAAGGTATAATGTCGATGCCTATGTTGATTTTCTCTTTGGGGGAGCATGTGTGTTTAGCTTTCCCAGCACCGTTTATTGAGAAGGCTGCCCTTTCTCCAGTGCATTGCCTTTGGGTCCATATTAAAGATCAGCTAACTATGGCTGTGTGGTATTTATAGGGGTCTTTTTTTAAATTTAAGACACAGGGTCTCACTGCCAGGCTGGAGTGCAGTGGCTGGCTATTCACAGGCAATCTCACTGTTGATCAGCATGGGAGCTTTGACCCACTCCATCTCCGACTGGGATGGTTCATCATCCCTCCTTAGGCAATCTGGTGGTCCTCTGCTCTTGGGAGGTCACTGTGCTGATGCTAAACTTCGTGTGGTCACCTGATCAGCATAGTGCACTACATTTCTGTTCCATTAATCTGGCTGCTTTTCACCAGTGCCACACTACCTTGATTATAGTAGCTTTGCACTGTTCAGGTAGTTTTAGTCCTTGATGTTGCTCTACTGTGGTGTTGTGTTGGTTATTCTGCATCTTTTGCTTTACCATGTAAATTTAGGACTCACTCAGTTCATAGTCATGGAATTACTTGCTGGATTTTGACTGGGATCGCATTGAATTCATAGATCAAGTCAGGAAGAATTGA
Source organism: Galago senegalensis (assembly GCA_963575145.1). NCBI lineage: Eukaryota > Metazoa > Chordata > Mammalia > Primates > Galagidae > Galago > Galago senegalensis. Next base: position 49,625 of record CAUYTI010015718.1, on the reverse strand, counting down.
CATCTAACAATATCGAGTCTTCCTGTCCATGAACATGGAATATTTATAGTTTTTCCTAATTTCTTTCATCAGAGATTTACATTTTTTTCACATAAATTTTATACCTATTTCATTAGATTTATACCTAAGCATTTTTTTCTTTTCTTTTTTTGAGGGGTGCTAATATAAATGGTATTATGTTTCTACTTTCAAATTTCATTTGTTCATGGCTGGTATACATGTGTAGGAAAGCAATTGACTTTTGTATATTAACTTTGCATTCTGCAACCTTGCTGCTATTACCAGTTCCAAGAGATTTGGTTTTGTTTTGCTCTGTTTTGTTTTGTTTTTTATTCTTTGGAATTGTCTACATAGACGATCATGTAACCAGTGGGTTAATTTTTTTTCTCTGTGTATCTTTTATTTGTTTTTAACCCATTGCACTTGTTAAGACTTTCAGCATGAGTGGTGAGAAGAAACATTCTTGCCTTGTTCCCCAGCTTACGGGAAAGCAAACAGCTTCTCGCTATTGCTTTACCATTAAGCCTTCCACGTACCATAGAGCAGTGTACAGCTCAGCCTGTTTTCCCCTGGCACTCGCTCTTCCCTGTCTGAGGGCTTTCTCTGGCCACAGAGCAGGCAAAGCCCATGATGTGGTTCTCCAGGAGTGCTGGTGAAAGCATCTGGTTTCTCACCGTTAAGTACAGTGCTAGCAGCAGGTGTTTGGTAGATGTTCTTTACCAGGTCCCCTCCGTTCCTAATTTGCTGATGGTTTTTATCATGAATGGGTATTAGATTTTGCCAAATATCTTTTTGCATCTATTGATATGATCACATGGTTTTGCTTCTTTAGACTGTTGATGTCATGAATGATGTTGATTTATTTTGAATGTTGAACCAGCCTTGCATACTTGAAACAAATCCCAGTGGGTTGTGGTGTAAGATTTTTATATGTATTGTTGGAAACCATTTGCTAATATTTTCTTGAGGATTCTTTGTTTCTTCATGAGAGATACTCGTCTGCGGTTTTTCTTTCTTGTAATTTTATTATCAGGTTTGGAATTAGGGTAATGCTGGCCTCACAGAATGAGTTAAGAACTATTCCTTCTGCTTCCATTTTCTAGAGGAGATTGTCAAAAATTGATACAAACAGTTCTTTAAATGTTTGGTATAATTCACAAGTGAACCCATCTGGATTGGGCTCTCCTTTGGTGGCTCATTAACTGCTGATACGATTTCTTTAATGATAGAGGCCTATTCAGGATATATGTTTCTTCCTATGTGAGTTTTGATTTTTAAGGAATTGGTCCTTGTAATCTAGGTTATCAAATTTGTGGGCATAGGGTTGTTCATAACCTTTCCTTTTGATCATTTTAATGTCCATGAGATCAGCAGTGAGGTCTCACTTCCATTTCTGACGTTAGTGGATGTGTCCTCTCCCATTTTTGTGACTCCGATATAGGAATCTCATAGTCCTCTTTCATTTTTCTTCATACCTAGCTGGAGGTTGATGAATTTTATTGCTATCTTTAGAGAACCACCTTTTTCTTTTGATGATTTTCTTTGTTTTTCTATTTTCAATTTCATCAATTTCTGCTCTAAGTTGTATTATTTCTTTTCTCTGCTTACTTTGGATTTAATTGGGTTTACTTTTTCTAAGCTGGAAGTTAGATTATTATTTCTGGATCATTCTTTCTTTCTAACATATGCATTCAATGCTATATAGTGCTCAGCACTGCTTTCTCTGTATTCCCCAAATTTTGATAAATTATTTTTTTGAGATATTTTTAAGCTATAGAAAAGTACTTTCATGAAGGTGGTGCATTTCTTGTCAACCCAATCACTTCTATTGATTGACAACCTCGGTTATTCCTACATCAACAATGTGGACGTTAGGAGGCCAGAAAGGAGAGGAGTCAGCACAGTACAAGATAATAGAAGCACAATTCACAGAGACCTAGTCCAGAATGCCTGGGGGCACATCTGTGCACGGGTAGAGGTCTCCTAGAAGCAGTCAAGGACTTAAGGGCAGATAGTTTATTTGGCTGTGCAGCTTGGGGTAGAATGTGGACCAAAGAAAGGAAGAACTCGGAGAAAGGGTGAATTATCAGGGAAGTTCTCACTGTGGAGGACTAGAGTTTAATCCCTCTGGGAACTCTGGGAGGCAGCATAGAGCCTGCAAGAAATGAGGTAGCAGGATAGCTGTTCACAACACCCAGCAGCTGCTGGGGAAGAGCCGCTCCCAGGCATATTGAACCCCTGGTATTTCTGGACATAGAATCAGTTCTGACAGCCAGAAAGAGCCCTGCGGCAGGGAGAGACAGGTGCCAGTAGGTGGAGGTCAATGGGTGTGCACCGTAATGGTCAAAGTGAGGGGATGTGGACTATTCATAGCACCTGCTAGAACCTCTTGTCAGAAGTTCCTTTGTTTAGTTTAACTTATTTAGTAGGTAGACAAGAAGAAGAAAACTTAAGAGCACTGAATTCATAGATTCATACCCTTACTGTGCACTATGTGCCAGGTCCTGGGATCTTGTCCTATCCTTGCAAGAACCTTTTAAAGACACTGTTATTACCTTTGTATAACCTCATTGTCCACAGGAGAACCACAGGGGGTCAGCCCTTGGCAGTGGCAGATGCCAACACTAGAACACCGACTTGCCTGCCCAGGACCCCCTGCTGCCCTTCAGGGAATGTGACTTCAGTAACCACTAGGAACGTTCAGGAAGGAAAAGGCTGTGATGGCAAAGAAAGATTATTTTGAGTCAAGTTTTAGAGGGCAGCATATAATGAGTTCTGGGAGCCTTTTAATTAAACATTGAAAAGCACAAGAGGTTGAAAGCAAGCCGCTTAAATGGGAAAGCTAATATTTACAGATTAAAAAAACATGTAAAAGTCTAGAAATCCAGGTCTCTCATTAGGAGTAATATAATTACTGAATATCCGTTTCCTAGCAATAAGGAAAAAGATGTTGATTTTCTCTGCAGAGATTGTGTTCAGACAGGTCTGGGGTATGGTTCCTGGCTGAAGCCTGTTGTCAAGGGACATATCTTTGGGCATTTTAATGGAAGAGAATGTTCCAGAAAATTGCCCAGGAAGGGAGAGTTACTCTTATTCAGGTGACTTAGATGAGCCATTTGAGCAGTAAATATCAGGAAAGGAAAATGCCCTTTCTCTGCCCTTGACTCCTTCTTTCAGAACGTCTGCCTGGAGAGAAAACTCTTGGGCTAAAAACAAAGAAACTTCAGCTTTGCCAACTAACCAGCGGTGGGACTTTGGGACTTTGGACAAGTCCATGGACTTCTCTGGATTCAGAGTGATTTTTGGCAAGGTCTTGCTCAGCTCCGTTCATTTCACATGGCAGACAGGGGAACACACCAGCAGTGAACCTTTGCCAATGGCTTCTCGCACCTGCAGTGCTCACTGTCAGCTGCCACCCACACCTGCCACCTTGTGTCATTAAGTGGGTTTCCCCCTGGACAAGCCTGGTGGTTCACTGCAGTTCTCAGCACCTCCCTTACAACTGGGATGCTGGCACTGAAAGCATGCTCACCCACCTTATGTGGCCTCTAAACCTGGAAGGATGAGCTGAAAGTACTTAGTGGAATCACTTGAGGTAGCCACAGCTGGTATAATAGGTCAGACCCCAGATTTCAGTGACTTATTTCTCATTCTTGCAGTCTGCTGCAGTATTCAGCCGGCACCCTTCCATATAGTGACTCAGGCACCCAGGAGCCCACCATCTTCTGCTCACCATGTGCTGGGACTTCAGGCATTCCCTTCTGCCTGGCAGATGGGGAAAGAGAGAGGGTGGAGGATCGTGAGGAAGATTTGAAAGGGCCAGGCCAAGAAGTGGTGCCTATCATTTCTGCACATGAGTTATGTGGCAGAACTTGGCCATGTGGTCAGAGGGCATGGGTTTGGTTGAATCATAGCCAGCGCTGCCTTAATTGTATGAGCAGGAAGGGGGTTCACCGAGGTTTAACAGCCTCTAATGAGGGGGCACGTCTTAAAAGATGAAATTTGGTGGAGAAAGTTTGAAGTCAGGCTCTGGGTTTGGTGAAAGCTGTTTCGGGACAGAGAAGCCATGGCTTGAGAACATCAGGTGTGCTGTGGCTGTGGGCTTCCCAGTGTCGGCTCGCTGCTCTCTACATGACAGGCGTGTCCTGAGCATTTCCACACATTTGCACGTGTTATCTCATCTCATCTTTACATCTACCCTCCAAGGTGAGTACTCTCATCACCCTCAGTTCACAGATAAAGAATCTGAGGCTCAAGGAGATCCCAAGGTCATGGGGCTTGTGAGGGGCAATGAGATTCAAATGCAACTTGGTTTTGTTCCACTTTCATGTCTTTCTAGAAGAAGGACTTTCTGAACTAAGGCAGAGTAGTTCATCCTGCTCCCTTCGTGCTAGATAGACTCGGTCTGGACCCAGCTTCAGGGCTCAGTGCCCCACTCTGGGCTTCATCCCTGTCCTGGACGGAGGGGAAGATGCCTGGTGCTGTTTGGTCTGGAGAGTTAGTGTTTTAGGCGGCTGCACTGCCTGCATGAAGGGAGGGAATACTGAATAGATGTGTCCAGGGCCCCAGGAAGTAGGACTAGGCCTAAACAGGTGTAGTTACACGAGGCAAAGTCTTGCTTAATAGAAGAAAGAGCTTTTATTCCTCCCTCCCCTTTTTTAAAGTGCAGAGATGGGGAGATGGGAAGGTTCACCATCAGTGGAAGTATTTAGGCTCATAGTGGGCATGATTTGCTGGTGGTGTTTTAGGGAAATTCTAGTCATCTCCAGCAAGGGTGAGGATCAGACTTCTATGAGGCTGCTCCAAGGTGACTCACAGGTGGGGGGTCCACTTGCCCTTTGCACCCGGGTTATGCCCTGGCATTGTCACCTCACTTGGAACATTTTAGTGAACTTAATCTCTGCCCTAACCCACTGTTGTATGCCCAGTGGTCAGCACAGGCAGGGCATTTAACAAAGCCTGTGATGAATGAGTAAGTGTGGGTGTAGGAGGTGGGGACACGTGACTTCTTAGGCCTCTTCCAAACTCACAATTTCATAATTCTACACACACAATGAGCCGCCTCCTTCTAGAGCCAACCAGTGGATTTAGCTTTTCCTACTTAGCCAGTTCTGAGATCTGGAGGAAGTCCAGAGTTCCAGCCATCTGCTCCTGCAAAATGCAGGATCTGGAATTATCACTGTCCACCCTGCACACGCCAGGATGGCTGGACCTGATCTCCAAACCCTCAACCCCAGCTCAGTGCCACACAGCACCGGAGCCCCTGCCTGGGGTTGGTGTAGCATTGCTGAGACATGTCGACATTATTAATAAATAGCTGATGGTGACACACACAGTCATGAGGTTACTTTGCATACTTTTAATTCCAGTAAGCAGCTGTAAGAGAGTCTTTATTATGCTCATTTTGAGATGGGAAATAAGCCTTGGGTTTCACACAAGGTTCGTGAGTGCTCCTGAGCACAAGCCCAGTCTGCCTAACTTCAGCACCATGTTCCCAGAAAGTCACATGACTTCTGTGAGCCCTCTGGTCACATCAACAGAAAAGTTACTTATTTTTCCTTTTCTCCCCAGAAGTGGTTTTCAGTGGTTTCCTTTACTAACATTGTATCCTGGCATCGGTGCCAATGGTGACTTGGACGAGGCCCCCACAGTCACAGTTAGGGGCGTGAGGCTTGGCTCAGGCCACCTTTGGGTCAAACCATGTCATAGTGTGTCATCCTGAAGTTATCTTTTTGTATAGCACGGGTGACACTGTGCCAGTCTTCCCAGACAGTGGCCAAAGGATCAAGGAGACACCAGGCAAAGTAGCTCAGTGCAGTCCTGGGTCCTACTCAACCCTCCAAAAATAGCATTTAGGGAGAAAGCAGAAGGCTTTGAGGTCACTTTCTCTTCTTCTGCCCATCAACTAGGGAAAACCACACTTCTGGGCAGGGAGAGGACAGCTAGACAGTGGGCCTTCAGCCCCTGTGGGTGTGCACCTTGGGTCAGACACATTTGGGGCCTGCCTATGTTGCTCAGGGCTGTGATGGCAGGAGGGAGAAGTGGTTGGGCAGGGAGAGGGGTGCAGGAGGGGGAAGCAGCCATCGAGGGGGCCAGACTGAGTGCATTGCTGCTGGGGACATACCCCTGGGAGCTGTGACACTGCAGAGCTCCCTGTAGGAGGTATCTACCCCCTGCCCCTGGCGGTTGAGGGCCAGCTCCTCTGTACTTCTAGGGAATGAGCAGCTTCACCAGGTCTTGAGGGAGCCAGAGCCAGGACAGCTGAGAGCTTCTGCTGGCTCAGGCAGCGGGACTGTGCCTGGGGTGCAGGATGTGCAGCCACAGCCACAGTGACATAAAGGGCCCTGGATGTGGTGGCCTGACTGCTGTACCCTCTCAGGAGGAAGAATGATGCTGCCCTAGGCTGGGGCCTTGAGTCAGGAACTAGGAAAATGCCGGGGTCTCTGGCAGAAAAGTGCGAGGTCTCAGGTCTTTCCAACCACGGAGCCCAGCCCAGTGCATACCCAGCACCAGGCGAGGAGAATGAGAACTTCCTGGACAGTCATGTTTGCAAATCTTGGACCAAACCACACTCCTTGGAGCTTTGGGGGAAGAGGAGTGACTTAACTACTTCAGACTCTGATAGGACCCTCCTTTCCTATCAGTCAGTGACCAGGGGTCCAAAGCCCAGCCCTCAAAGGTCTCAGCAGAGTGCTTGTTCCAGATACTCCTTATCTTGCAATTTTCTGGAAGGGAACACGTAAAGGGATACAAAACACTTTTCCTTTTAAACACAGTTGTATTCACTAATCCATTCAGTGGTCCTTGAGCATCACCGTTTCCTTTTAAACACACTTATATTCTAATTCATCCAGTATCCTTAAGCATCACCCTTTTTTCCAGAGAACAGAGCTTTGGGGTCCAGACTTCAAGGCATTGACAATCTGGGGAGTGATGAGCAGAAAATGTGGTCACTTTGAAAATAACCAACACAGACCATCAAACACAAGCGCCAGGTGAGGGCATGGTGCATCAGAGGAGCAGGTTGCTGGGGGTTAATGTGGTTGTACCACACTCCTTTGGCTGACAAGAAGTCAGGGAAGGAACCTTCAGATGCCTCGATGATGATCCCTTGCCCTAAACAGCAAGCTGGAGTTGTTTCCAGCGCTGGGACATCCACCGACTGCCAATACCAGACAGCGATCAGGGCAGGATGGGGTCACACCCGGCACTTGTTACACCTTCTTTCTGCTCCAAGTCAGCCCTGATAATGAGACGGGTTGATATTTACTGCAGGGAGAAGGAGAAGGTGGTTGAGGGGAGGGAGACAGGAGAGGTGTGGACAGTGTGGACAAGGGACGCCCTCCCTCCAAGCAGCATCACTCGTCACAGTTTCATCATGCAATTTCCTCCTTTCTGTGCCTGGTCCCCTCCCCGTATGCTAAGCTGTTGAGGACAGTGGCCCCATTTCTTAATACATCACTGGCCCGTAAGTATGTTTGTGCAGGCTTGGAAAAGGAGACTCCTTCAGGGGTCCTCCAACTACGGCCGTGGGCCACAAGTTGCCCACCGAGGACATTTATCCGGCCCGCCGGGTGTTTTTGCCACCACTGCCTGTCCTGCTTAGCAGCCAACTCATCCTGGGGCCCACAGTCTGGCCCTCTGATGGTCTGAGGGACAGTGAACTGGCCCCCTATTTAAAAAGTTTGAGGACCTCTGCCTTAGGTGATCAGTTTGTGGGCCCTGGACCTTGAGTCTCAGTATATTTAACTGCCCTTTGGAGGAGCACTTCTGGGATTCTGCTAGTATTTGTTCCTTGACTCAGGTGCTGATTACATGTGTGTACTCAGTTCGTGAAAAATCATCAAGCCTGGATTGAATTATGATTATGACGTATACACTTTTCTTGTGTGTGTGTGTGTGTATAATAGTGTAACGAGATTTACAAAAAGATTAAAGGAAGAAACATACATATGTTTTTAAAAATCCCCTTCCTTCAGCTTGACTTGGCAAGAGGAGGTTGTGCTGGGGATTGAGCACCAGGGTCCTTGTGCACTGTGCATCCTGCACAACCGTGCACAGCCCCCCTCGTCTCACTCCGTGTCTTGCATCTCTCGCAGGCTTCCTGCAGTAGTTCTTGGCCCTTGCCAGGCTTCCTTGTCAATGGCTGGCCGTTGGTCCACTCGTCAGTCATGTTGAGCCTCGACCGTCCTCTGAGCTTTGTGTCTCCTTCATTGCTAATGACAGCGCTGCTGTGTGGCACAGTGGAGAGGAGACTTGTGCCAACTTGAGAGTTCTGTCATTTGAACTGGTCACCTACTTTTGCAAGAGAGCAAGTGCAAGGTCGGCTAGCAGCTCTTGGCGATATTTTAAATATTGGTTGCAAAGGCAGACGGGATGGGAGATTCCTAAGGTCATCAGAGAGGCTCCGTCTGCAGCAGGTGATAACTTTCAGCTGGTTTCTCATCGACTGTCCCTTTTTGGTGCTGTTTTCTTCTTCCCTCTTCTCTGCCTGCCTGCGGAGTGGACCACAGGATCCTTGTCCCGGACCTTGTCCAGGGTCCTGGCTGGTATCCCGGATCCCAGACCATCTGAAGGGGATCAATTTTGTCTGTTTTGGTTTTTTCCCCCTGGTGGTGCTAGAATGCACTTTCAGCCCCAATAAAGTGAAAGAGGGAAATGTTTATCAAGAGCTCCCTCCCCGTCCTGTTGGCTTTTCCTGACATACCTCAGTGTGCCCACATTCATAGGGCAGGATTCTCTCTGTGACTATTCTCGGAAGCTCAGACCACATGTCATTACATGCGAGGATGTAATTCAAAGAAACCTGGTCCGGTCCTGCGGAGACTGCAGTGAGTGACAAGGCTTATCCCCCAGTGCCATCTCCTCAGCTGCAGACCTGCACTGGAGAAGCCAAGAGAAGGACCTGCTGTACTTTTTAAAGTACAGGATTAGAATTTTCCAAGGAGTGGGGGAGGTTACTATTTATCAAAGGTTCACATCAAAGCCAGCTATCCGGCCATCAGGCTCCCAGCAGTATTTCTGGTCTAATTGTCAGAAGTTGTCAGCAGCAAAGCTAAAAAAGTGAAGACAGGTGGTCAGAGGGTGTGTGCATGACCATCTCATGGGAGAGAGGAAGGACCCTTACAGGGGAAGGGAGAAAGTCCAGAGTGACGGGAAGTGGCCCGAGGAAAGCAGTTGACCCTCTCAGGCAGAGGCGTGGGGCCTCGGGCTCTGTCCTTCCTTCCACAGAGCATCCTGGGGGTTGTGGATCTGTCAACACAGCCCAGATCTGGCCCTGCATCGAGGAAGTGGTATCGGTGGACACAGGGACATACTGTTAACCAGTGTCCTTTGGGATCCTGAGGAAGTTCCACAGGTCCTTGACTTCTGGCCTCAGATGAAAATTTGCCAGATGTCCAAGGAGGCCTGAGGAGGGGGTGGGTATCCTGTCCCAGGGGCATGTTCACGGATCTGCTTAGATACCCGTCTCCTCTGCTGCCTTTGGCCGAATGCTGGGCTTCCATGCACCCTGCCCACCTCTCCTGTCTGCAGGACTCTCACGTGGTCTCATCCCTGTCAGAGCCAGCCCCTCTCCCCAGGTCACTTGCAATAGGAGAGGCCTTCAGGGGCCTAGGGTGTTCCCAGGCTGCCCTGCCTGCTTTTAAAAAGACTGAAAATATAGCAAAGGCTTCATTTACTGCAAGCATTTGGGCTAAAGAGCCACCACCACTGACAAGGCCGTTTTTTCCACTTTGCAGGCTGCTCTCTCCGAACACTAATGAATTATTCCTTGCAGCGGTCAGACCTGCCTGGTGAAATTCCCATCCCATAGTTCAGGAGACAGAGATGCTGGGGTTAAGAAGTGTGCTCCCAGCCAGTGATTTAGAGGCAGGTCTGACGTAATTGAATATTTATGACCCATGATGTGGGGCGAGGCTGTGCCGCTGGCCTGGCTTCCTTCCTGCCCATCTAAGGAGTCAAACTGTCATCCCACTCGTCAGGGGAAGAACCATCAGTATGGTGTTTCCCAACCCATAAACCTTTGATCCATATGGATTTAAGGTTCATTGAGGGCATCTTTTGCCCTGATCATTTATTTCCTGTTTTTTTCCAGCCTGCTAATTCAGTACAATGCGGTAGATAGACTCACAATGTAGGGTTTGCAGGTGTGCTCTGCTATCATTCTACCCCAGACAGATAACTGTGCCGTGAGTGGGATACAGCTGGTTTGTTAGCAACTGGTTATAAACTGCTTCAGGAATGTAAGTCGGGCCTCGGGCTGGACAGAGGGGGGTTTTATAGTGGCATGTCATCACTTGACCCTAACAAGCTTGACATTTTAAAAATGATAGAGAATTGGAAAGTCAAGCCGTAAAGAACTTCAGTGAAGACATAAAAGGCATAATTATCACATTTGCAAAAGGCCCAAGGGTTGTAGGAGTAACCACAGAGTGAAACGAAGAACCGAGATTCCAGGCTATGTGCACAGCCTGCTGATGAATGAGATGAAATGTAATCCAGACAGGGGCAGAGCGGCACTTGCAGGTGCCCAGGCTGCGCAGGGCCAGATCGCCCAACTCTGCCGAGGCAGCACTTGCTTTAGGAGATGCTGGTACCTGGTAGCTTCTGTTTCTGCTAATGTTACAATGATCGAGGGTGGTGGAGAATATATACCGAGAGAAACCGAGTGTGGGTGACAGCGTCACTCTCAGAACTCCCTCCCTGTCTCTTGCTGTGTGTCCCTCCTTCTCAGCAAGGCAGACTTTCAGGGCCCCCACCCCATATCTCATGCCCATTCCCAAGCCTAGCATTGCGAGTGGAGCCACCAGGACGGTTAAGGAGCACTGGCTGCAAGGAGGCACATTCCTTTAGAGGAGGAAGGGGAGAAATGGATGTTGGGCAAGTGGCCAGAATGTCGGCTGCAGAAGGGTAGCAGTGACTGTAATGTTCTCTGCTTGGGTTTCTGTTTTAATGTTCATAGAGCCTGGTAAGGTGTTTTATGAAGTTCACTTCTACTGTCACAGTTAGGTAGCTGGATAAGATGGGGTGAAGTGAGATTGTGATCTGGGCCCTGCCCGGCTCCCTCAGCCTGCCCCAGAGGTCCCCTGTAAATACTTTTTATAATTGTATGTAGCACACGAATTCCTGCCTCTCTCCCTAATGGAGGTGTGCACAGCGTGAGCACAGGGCAAGGTAAAAATGTCGGGGTCAGAGCCCCAGGAGCCGTTTTCCACCAGTGTGAGGCTGGTGTCTCGCCGACAGGTGCCAGCTTCTCTGCCTCCTCACAGACCAGTTGCAGGGGGTTCCACTCCACCTCACGGTGGTGCCCACTGAGGTGACGGGCTGGCATGCCCCCCGTATTGACTGCCTTTTCTTCTTAGCCTCACATCCCCCTTTCTCACTGGTGCATCCTGGGACCCTCCTCCCCCAAGTCAGGGGCAGCTTCAGAGGGAGCCCAAGTGAAGACGGAGCCCAAGTAATTAGAACGAGTTGGTTGGGAGGCTAAAATGACAAGTGTCACTGTAATACACACCTGGTGCTGTAACTAACATTTATTAGGCACCTGCTATCAATGAGTACTTGTGTGGTGTGCTGGACATTTCCACATAGGCAAAGGGGCTGTGAGTTGACAGTGACTGGGAAGGTCAGGTGCGTCTGTCCCATCCAGAAAGCCCACTGTGCCACCAGGCAAGGGAGGCTCCAGGGCTCCTGAGTTGCCTCTGTTCTCACATCTTGATCTATAAAATAACTTTTTCTTAACCTGGAAGGAAAGACCCTTTAGAAAAGACATTTGGGCCTCCACAGTTAAGTAGCCGTTGAAATTAGGCCTGTAAGGAGAAAAAGGCCTTTTTCTGTCCCTCCAGGAGAAGACACCCAACCCCTTCTTTCAATCCTTCCCCAGCACCTGGGGAATCAGAAGCACTTCAGTGACCAGTCTCTGTGCCCCTTGGCGCTGGCAGGGGCTGGCCCATCACTTTCCTGGATCCCAAACTCTGTTTACTGAGACAGGCTGGCAGGGGCATGAGGGTGACTGTGGGTGGTGACTTCAGGACTTGGGGTGGCCTTGGCCCAGGAGTCAGTGCTGCTCGCGTCACCACTCTACACATATGGCACTTCCCTTTACTCTCTTTGGCAGGTACCTTGTGTTTACAGAGATAAAAAATGATACTGTGACTTTGTCCAGAACCTCTCTGTTAATGTCTTGAAAGCTTAAATATTAGAGTCTGAGCTTTCTCCTGGGATTAATATAAGAGGAGGCATGTGCCAGACATGGCTCCTCTATGAGCTATGTGATGCTATAAAAAGAAACTGCAAAGGGCATCCAGAAAAGCATCGGAACCCTGGAGAAAATGAATAATGTCCTGCTTACTGACCTGTGCCCCAGGATGCAAAGGAAATCTCAGCCCCACAACTGTGGACTCTCTCATTTCATGACCAGAGTTTCAAGTCAGGAGTTTGGGGCATGAGAGAAAGAGGCAGGAGGACAGAGCTCTGGTTTCAGCTTTGCACCTACTTGGCCATGTAACTTGGGGCAAATCGCTGTATCTCTCTGGGCCTTAGCGTTAAAAGGGGTGAATTAGACTGGGTCATTTTCAAGCAACCCTTTCTTTGCTTGTTTGCTTTTTTTCACAATAAAAATTCAGACTAAAATGAAAATTATTTATGGCCCTGTTTTTCACTCAAAATGAAAATGCTTTATTGATTTGTATAAAGGAAAATGTTTTTATTTTGTTTTACAATTTAGATGGTTTATTCTACTAAATAGAAGAATGCCAATGAAAAAGCCAACCTTGTTTTCAGCCTCTGAAGGGTTTGTAGGGGGCACGTGTGCAAGGTGGTAGAGTGGTGGAAGCTTCCGAATGTTCTGCCTTCAGGCTGGACCTCTGGGCTGTCTTGTGAAGCCAGGCAAGCCTGTGCATCTGACAGCCACGATTGCTCGTGGGACCCGTGCCCCCACCCAAAGTGCATGTGAGGGCTGACATTCCCTGGGCCGATGGTTCTGGTCTGCTGTGGGTCCCATCTGGAGGAGGCTGAGGGAGTCAGCTGTGCGCGCCCAGCGGTCTCCAGAGAGACACCTCCACGTGGCTTCTGCAGGAATCACCCCATGCCTGCGGTGATTGAGGCTGGCAGCTCCAGTGATAAGGTTCAGAGGTAGCAAGGCCTGGGGATTAGGTAGCCCCGGGTGACTCACAGAGCAGCTGGGGGCTGTCCATGGGTCTGTTCCCAGCTTTTCCCTCCAGAAATTCCAGGTTGGACTTACCTTACAGTTATGTAAGGATTCTTTCAGACATGACTTCTGCAAGCCTGAGTTGGCTGGGTGGGAGCAACAGAGGTGGGAGGTCTGCTTGAGATTGTGTTCTGGATTCTTTCATTCTATATCCTGCAAAAAGGAGGCTTCCAGACCCCCAATCACTCTCTCTCTCACACACACACACACATACACACACACAAGTACATGCACATGTGTGCGTCTATATTCTCTCCATCCTGGTTTCACTTGATTAAAGTCAGAGGCAAGATTCGTACTCAGGCCTTAAGGACAGGTGTGCAAAAATGGCTTTTAACCAATTCTAACATTGTATTTGGTGTCAGTCAAGACCACGTGTGTTTTTTTTAAATTTCACCAGACATGGTTTGTCTTTATTATTGTCAAATACATAGAAGCTGTACAATCTTAACCATTTTTAAGTGTATAGTCAGTGGCACTAAGCACATTCACATTGTCTGTGCAACCAACACCATCATCCATCTCCAGAACTCTCCATTTTGCAAAACTGAACCTCTTTTTCCCATTAAACAGCGCTCCTCACCCCCTCCGACCTCCATGACTCCTGGCAGCCCTCCTCCTACTTCCCGTCTGGGGGTTTGCCCACTCCAGGAACCTCCTGAGTGGCGTCGGACAGTGCCGGTCTTTTCATAATGGGCTTATTTTGTCTCTCGAGGTTTCTCTGGGTTGCAGCACTTCTCAGCACTGCCTTCCTTTCCAAGGAAGACTATTCTGCTTGGTATATGTGCCACATTTTGTTTATCCCTGACTCTGTTTTTTACAGCTGACTGAGCAGTCTTTTTTATTTTTTAGGTTGTTGTTAACATATACCCTGTGGCCATCCATATCTGAAATAGGAATTATATTTTACTCTACAGGGACGGTGGGGAAAATGGGTGGGCTTTTTTTTTTACTGCGTGAGCTTTGTCAAGTTACTTACCTTGGTTGATTTAAGAATTGTAACTTATAGGTACTTGGGAACTTAGGACTAGTTAACACACGTTAACTAATGGGGAGAATAATGGTGTATGGTCAGATTTGCTTAGAACTTACTTGCTCCCTCCAGCATGAGCATGGGGGTCATTGAAGTAGTCTGAGATCTGGGGGGAGCTTGAGTCCCAGCACCTACCTGTGGGAGACAGAAGACAGTAAGACCAATGTGTGCAATTCATCATTCTTGGTTGATTTGAACTGGATGATAATATGGTTTATTGAGTTGAGCTGCTTTTCATGGAAGTATATACATTCAGATATATTTTAAAGAGCTGTTTAGCATTGCCTTAAACATTGCATCTTATCTGACCGTGTTCAGCACTATCATCTGGTCTCCACTCAGTGCTGCCCTGATGTCTCCCTGCCACCTCTCCCACCATCTAAGGCCCCATTAGATAAAACTGTGTACATGGATTTCTTGTAGTCTCATGGCTTCTCATATTAATAATGGTTCACTACTGTTTTTCATATCTTCCATTTGGGGAAGGAGTGGAAACTTGGGCATGTGCCTGACACATTTTTTCTTTTAAATTCTGGATACCTTTGAGAGACCATGTAAATGTTTATAGATTTTTATCGCACAGACTGTATTGACATAATGCAATATTAAATAGTCCTAGTGCTATGCAATGGTGGTTCCTCTATGCAAATACAACATGTGAGCTTTGCTAAATATTTAATAAATGGTCAATAAATACTTCTTTTAATAGAATTGGTGCAATGTCTCTGTGGAAGCTGAATAGAGATCTGTGATCTGCAGGTGGCTGGAAAGACAATCAGGGACCTGGAAGAACCTTCCTTCTACCGACATCACTCACCTCCCAGCCCTGCCCCTGGCACACCCAAGACTGAGATGGCGAGTGGCAGACGAGCCTGGGGTTTCTGCTCCTCCTCAGCTCTGCTGCCCTTCAAACTTCAATTCCACAGCTGTAAATCATGTGGTTATCTCTAAATATGAGATGACTGAGGAGGGCTGGAGTGGAACCCAGGGTCCTGCATTTCTAACAAGTTCCCAGGTGCTGCTGCTCCTGGACCGTCCCCTGATAGGAAAGAAGCAGGCCACGTTGAAGGTGGGGCATGCAAGGCAAGCAGGGCACTTATCAGGGAGCTGTCTGCTTGCAGAGTTGTCAGGTGCTCTCAGGGAGGTTCCCCTGGGTGCTTCCCCTTGGGTGGAGCAGGTGCAGGGACAGTGTGACCCTGAGAGCAGGCAACGCCTTACGCTTACACTCCAGGCATCTCAGACACTTTGCCCTAGTTCTGGCTGTGAAAGGCACTTCTGGTCCAGAGGATTTGGGGCCTGTTGTGCTGTATGACCTGAGTTACCCCAGAGGCCAGTGCAATAGAAACCTCTTCCTTCTGACCAGAGACACCCTGTTGATCCTGCTCCCTGAGCCATCTATGGACAGGGACCCAAGCTCACCTGAGTGACTCATGCAGCCTCTCTAGGAGAGGGCTGCGCTCAAGGAAGGCTGGATGGGGTGATAATTTACAGAATGTTTCCAGCATGTTTTCTTGAGTGCTCTGTGCTGTGATGGTCGTGACGTCCCTGGGGCAGTGAGTAGAGAGGACAGAGTGAGTGAGTAGGGGACTGTGACCTGAGCCAGAGCTGTCCCCTGACTCCCTGTGTCCTGTCTTCTCTCCTGGCTGTTTCATTTGGATGTTTGACCCTCCAGAGGCTTGTTGTGGGTAGTTACGTTCTCTTCAGCATGTTAACCACACAGAAGGAGAGATTGCAAAGCTTCCTGCTCCAGGCATCCCCCCATTCCTACTTTCTACCTCCCCCCAGCAAGTCTCTAACTATCCAGTAAAATTAAATCATGGAAAAGGAAAGAAAAAAGGAAGGAGAGGTCAGCCGACAAATGCCCAGGCCTCCTCCAGTGGACTTTTGGGAATGGTCCTAGTGAGTGAAAGGGAGGGTTTTGATTTTCCTGGTGGAGTCAGTCACATCTCAGAGAGGACTCGCCTTCGGTTGTTTAAAGCTAAGAGAGATTTCTCAGCCAATGGAGAGACTTGGGGAAATTATATCACATTGGGGGTCTGCAGGTCCCAGAAGAGGTCACGGTAAGGCTGGTGAACGTCCATATCCGGAGGTGGCCCTGGGCACCACGGCTTTTTTGGCTGCCGGTTCTCAGTGTCTGCTGTGTTTGTTGCTTTAGGAAGATGAACAAGCTCCAGGGAGGAGCTTAGGATGCTAAGTCTGAGCTCACTTCCTGCTCTCTAGGTCTTTGGTCCCTAAACCCAGGTTATGGGCCAGTGTTCCGTGGCCTGTTAGGAACCAGGCGACAGAGCAGGAGGGAGTGGCAGGCGAATGAGTGTCACTTCATTTGTATTTATAACCACTCTCCGTCACTCACATCACCCTCTGAGCTCCATCAGAGGCAGTAGATGCTCCTCTTATATATATGCCAGACGTTTGGCTAATTTGATTTATTCCTGGTAGCAGTCGTAAGAGGGAAGCACCAATATTCTCTCCTATTTCCAAGGTGTTAAGTAAAGTATCTCACGTCAAACAGATGCAAAACAGCAGATCAAGGATTTGAATTCAGGAGTTTTGACAGTGTCTGAATCTTAGTCACTATAGCAAGGGTTTTCCAGCTTGTGCACCCACAGGGTCCCCCAGAAGACTGCTAAACTCAGATTTCTGGGCACATTCTCAGAGGTTCTCATTCAGGGGGTCTGGAGAGGGGCCTTCCCTGGGGCTGCGGCTGACCGCGGGGAGTGCAGGGACACACCCCTGAGAACCACTGCCCTGGACACAGCCTGGACCTGGGTGGAGGCCCATGCAAGCAACCTAAAGCCCACGGAGACCTGAGTCCCAGGTGGAATGAGCCGTAGAGAGGTATCTCTGTGTGTCTGGGCCAGTGAGGTCAGCATGTGAACCTGGCTGGTGATCAGCCGGAGGTGCTTGTGCAGTGGTGTCCTTGGGCTTCCATCCCCCAGCCGAGAGTCCTGGAGGTAGCCAAGGCTTCTCATTGGCCCCACATGAAATTCAAAGCCCAGAGCCCAGAGGTGGAAGCACATCCAACTGGAGGGGGCACCGTGGCCCCCAGCTCCCCTCCACCTCCCTGGCAATGCTTTCTCTCTTAGAAAATGTAGAAAACACTATGGGGGGAGTTTGGAATTTTAATTCAAATGTACAGGTTTTCCCAGGCTGTCATTTGCAATTCAGTCTCTAGGTTGCCTGGTCCCACCCTGTCTTAGGGGAAGATGTCTTGTCCACGTCCCATCTCTTCAGAGCTCAGGGTCTGGGGCTGTTCCCTCCCCCTAGAGGATCAAGACTGTTCCCTGGTGAGGGGCCTACTCAAGAGCATACAGGCAGTGGAGAGAAAATAAGACTTATTTGTGGTTTATTGTTTATCGACTTGTAAAACCGGCAGCTGCTGGGAAAGAGAATTCTTTTGTTTCCAGCTCTATTTCTACCATGGAAAGAATTTAAAAGAAAAAAAAGAGGAAAAAGTAAGCTTCTGGAGGGAAGGTTGATCATGGAAATGCTGCAGATGCCTCTGGCTTTCCCAAGAGCTGGGGCGGGGGGGGGGTGGACAGCTGGGGGCAGGGACGCTCACCTTGTCCTGCATGGAAGGGACTCCTTTCCCAAGTCCCTTCCCAGGCTCCCTCTCCAGTGTCTTCCAGGAGTGACCCAACTCCAGAGGGGAGGGGTACAATGCACATGATCCCGTGGGGTTTCTGCCGACCCGCACATCACGCCCTCCCGTGCTGCGGTGAGAACCAGAAAATAACCGTCCCCCTCACAGACCATGGCGTCATCTGAGTTTACATGGTGCTTGTTGTAGAATCCACACTGGAGGGCTTTCCCCATGAGGTGCGGTGGCTGATCTAGAAGGGCGCCCTCAAATCCAGGTATAGGAAGAATTCTGGGGGAAGCGACATGCTCTGAACGGTTCCCCTGTCAATAGGAAGGGAACTCTTCAGTGGCTTTTGCCCACATCTTTACTGACGTGTCTTCCCTGCGTGCACTTGGCCACGCCCAGGTTTTCCTGCTTTGCACTCACAGCCGCATCCTCAGGCGTCCACCTTCCTTACAGCACATTCCCGGGACATCTGAGCTGGGCCCCGCAGTGCCGGTGTCCTAGTGAGGCGCATCGGCACAGCTCTCCTCTTTGCCAGGTGTCTCCCACAGCCTCTTGATCGATTAACGCTTCAGTCTCAGGTGACATAATGTTGCAGATGTGTGTTCACGTATGTGTGAGGGGACCCCCAGATTCCCTCCACTGGAGTGTTCAATGCTTGGTGTGTTTCTATCACCAAGTATCAAGGTGCAGGAGAACTTCCTGCGTCTTCTCTGTGACTCGTTCTGAGACAGGTGGATGCAGAGCATGGCTTAGAGGTTGTCACAGGGAAGGGACAGAGTTAAAGGCTTGGACCACTGGACAGTTGTGCTGGGCACCATGGTGGACTCAGCCAAGACATGGGGTGGGGCGACCTTCCTTACCCTCCAGCCACCCCCCTGAAGAGCTGGGATGTGCACACCAGAGGCTTCTCCCTGCCTCACGCACAGAGCAAGAAATTCAGGAGAAGAGCTACTTTTCGTGAAGGTCCAGGAAGTGGGATTAGGGCTGTGGAAGGCATGGGATGGATGTGCGGGGCTGCTCCTGGCTGGATGGAGGTGTCATGGGGAGGACTCAGCACAGGTGACACTTCACTTGTCACCTGCAGATGGCTCTCCCAAGATGGTTGGGGAGCAGCCCAGATAGGGCATGGAGATCCCAGGGTAACTTTTCTACCCACTTTTAAAGTCCCATTGAAAATAGAAGGCTAGGCTGGACATGGTGGCTCACACCTGTAATCCTAGCATTCTGGGAGACTGAGGCAGGTGGATTGCCTGAGCTCACAGGTTTGAGACCAATCTGAGCCAGAGTGAGACCTTGTCTCTAAAAATAGCCAGGCGTCGTGGTGAGTGCCTGTAGTCACAGCTACTTGGGAGGCTGAGGCAACAGAATCACTTGAGCCCAAGAGTTTGAGGTTGCTGTGAGCTGTGATACCATGGCATTCTACCCAAGGGCAACATAGTGAGACTCTGTCTCCAAAAAGAAAAAAAAGAAAAAGAAAATAGAAGGCTGTTCACACAGAACGTCCCCGCCCCAAGTACTCACTCCTGACATGTGGAACACGGAAAATGCAATCACAGGGCTCTGCCACCGAGGCCATTGGGAAGTTAATGGTTTTTACTGACCTGTAAAAAGGTCAATAGAACCCATAAAAAGGTGTCATGAAAAGTTGGTCATCACAGGGGCTGTCAGGGCCTGCCTGGCCTCCTGTCCCTGGCTGTCAGAGCGCAGTTTCCTATCTCTTCTGAGAGCTGGGTGTGTGTCTGGCTCAGCCTCTCCTGCCACACAGCTCTGGCTCTGTGCCTCACCTAGCACTTCCTTGCTGTCCTCTGTGACCATCCCTCTGGCTCCTGAGGCCCCAGTTCAAATGTATGTGTCCATCCTCATGTGTACACACATACACACATGCACACATACGTGCATATTCATGCTCACGTGCACATGTGAAAACATAATGCACATGTGTGTACATATGGACGCACACACATGCACCCACACGCATACACACATGTACATGCACATGTGTACACATTCATTCACACACATGCACTCGTGCATACACATAGATATGCACGCACACATCCACAAATATTCACACACATGCTGACCTGCACACACACCCATACTCATGCACACATGTATACACATTCACACATATGCGCACACATACAGCCAGCAGAGCTCACAGAGTCCCAGAGAGAGCGCTGACATCAGTCAGGAAAGAAGGGACTGTGAGGTTGGTTCAGAGCACCAGCGGGGGAGTTCCCTGTGTGCTGGCTCCTTTGCTCTCAGTGATTTTTCTCCCTGGCCCTGACTGCTGGAGGCGTGTGTGTTACAGCTTAATGGTATGGGAATTAGCAGCAATCATCCCACATGCTTGTGTACATGGTACACTTCTCTCAGGAATTGAAACTCTCTTTTTATCAAGCTTTTAAATACATTGAGACTGAGAGCAGGAATGAGTGCCCATTATGCAGATGAGGAAGCTCTCTCCCTGGCATGATCGTAGGTTCGGGTGGGCGTGCAGTCTCCCTTCTCAGCTCCCATCCAAATGGTGTTTCCCCGCGTCCTTGGCAGGACCTTGCAGGTGTGTAGCCAAGCTCAGTGGAGCCTTTGGCAGTGATGGGCACACCAGCACCCTCAATGCCTGATACTGTAGTGCTCACTGCCTGAGTCCTCAGAGCACCTGAAACTCCGCTGGGGCAGCCAAAGGCCTAATGTTTAAATGTTACTTAAATTTAATTCATTCGACTTTAGGTAGCCACATATGGTCAGCAGTCACCACACTGGACAGAGGACAGGCTTACAGCATGAAAAGGCAGATTTCAGCCTCCTCAATGCCCCTTCCTTAGAGATTCCATTGGGGAGCAAGTTGGGAGGGTGGAGGGGTAGGAACACCTGGGAGGCCTGGGGTCTGAGGGGGTCTTTAACACCTGTGGAAATGAACATAGTGTCCAGTCCTCTGAGAGTAACTTCCTGTTCAGAACAGTCTCCCCTATAGGGCTTGGAAATATGTCTTCCCATTAAAACATAGAAACAGAAACACAGGGGACTTACACAAGGTTCTTGCTCACATGGTTTGCCAGAATTCACGTTTGTTTGCTGTAGTCTAGCCGATGAGCAGTGAAATTGAGTTAAGACGCTTCCTGCAGAAACCAGAGTTGCTGGTGTGCCCATCCCTTTACCGACTCTAAAGAACAGCATCCATGCAATCAGTTCACACAGGAGTCTGGGGTCTTCAAGGAAAACAGGAAATCTTATCTCTGTAGACAACCTGTCGTCTCCTCTTAGCAGAAAATGAAGTTGGCATGGCTCAGCAGGCTCCTCTCCTTCACTGGCATCAGAAAATTTTCAGGCACGGTCCCTGCCCAGCGGTTCCTCTCTGGGGTATAATGGAATCTGAGCCCACTTCCTGTGGGCTGGGGCTCCTGCCACTGGAAGCACACAGAATCACGAGAGAGCTTCAAAAGTAACACCCTGGAGCCCAGGCTCCATCCCGGGCCGATTAGACGGGAGTCTCTAGGTGCAGCCCAAGAACCGACATCTTTGAAAGCTATTCAAGAGCTTCTGCTGTGTACAAGGGCCGAGCCACAACTCTTGGGGGAGACGGCTTTCTCCATGTCCCCCCTAGCTATCTTACATTGTATTTGACATTGGGATAAACTTTAAATAAAATTCTACATTATTTTCATTAGAGAAAGCACAAACATATTTTCACCATTTATTGAAGTTTGGCTTTCCTTGAATAGAGGAGCCCAAATAATAAAAATAAACAGCATTCCTGTAAAATGCAGAATGAAGTCATTATTTCAGTGATTTCCCCCTGGACTTACTCCCCGAAATAGTCCTTGTGGCCAGAAAATCTGGTTGCCACAAAAAAAGGATACTGCAGACCTCTGCTAAGTGGTGATTAATAAGTAAAACACACCAGAGGAATGGGGACTGAGCAGCCGAGACACTGGCACTGACACGGGGAGGCAGTAAAGTCCTACCCCCTCCTTTCCCAGCTGAGGATCAGCGGAAGGGGCTCACGTGTGTCCCGTGGTGTTTGGCTTGGAGAGCAAAGCAGAGTCCCTGCTCTAAGGGAAGCGTCTATGCTTCTGGAAGAGTGCCCTGATTATACTTCCCTCAGAAGGTAATAAAATATGTGCATTCGCTCGCTGATTAGGACCAAATGTCAAAGTGTCCACCATGATGGAAACCTCCGATTTCCACAGCTCTGATAAATCGTGGCAGGGGCTCATGAATCTTTAATGACTGGCCTATATTTAGGGGCCTTCGGTTTCTGCGGGTGATAAAAGGTCTGCAGAGATGCAGCTCTCCTAGTGACTGGCTTCTGCTGGGCTGTGCCTATTTAAAGCCTGTCTCATCTTTCGAACGTGCAGAGAGATTCTGCTGACAACGAGAAACTTTCCTGGGCCTGAAATTAGATGACAAGACCTCCCACTCAAACAGCATTTATTAATTTATTCAAAAGTAGGATATGTGTCGGGCCTTGTGCCGGGCACAGTGGGGAGTAAGACAGGGCCTCTGACCTCTGAGCTTGCATTCTGCCGGGCAATAGATCAGAAAACAAACAATCAGGGTGACAGCAGGTCGGGATAATTGCTGTGAAAAGAAGGAGCAGGGAGGTGGATGTCTTTTAAGCGCAGCACCAGCACCAGCTGATTTATATTTTGAAAAATCACTCTGACTGCTGGAAGGGAAAACAGCTTGTAAGGAGACAAAAGTAAAATTGAAGGTACCAGTGAAGAGACCGCTCTGCGGTCCAGGGAAGGGATGGTGGCGATGGTGACAGAGGTGGAGAGAAGAGGGAAGCCCTGCAGCTTGTCACTGAGGGTGAACGAGAGAGGACCCGCTGGCGATTTGAACAGGACAGCAGAAAGAAAAGATGTCAGAAAAAACCCAAACATGTGGCTCAGAAGCTCCGTGGGCTGTGGTAACATGTCCTGAGACAGAGAAGACCAGGGTAGAAGGGATGGGTTTGAGAAGAAATTCTGAGCGCTGTCATCCAAATTATCTAAGCGTGGCTGTCATCTGAGAGTAGATATGCCTGGAGTCCTGGCTAGAGGCCAAGCCTGGAGTAATTATCTGGGAGCCATAAGCTTATAAATAGCAAAAGCTACGGACTGACCAGGAAGGACAGCACAGATGGAGAATGACTCTGATCCTTCACCCATTGGCGCCCAGGAGCAGGATGGTTGGACATGCTTTAAGCACCGCAGTAACACCAGCTGATTGGGTTTTGAAAGATAATTTAGATGGGGAAATGGCTTATGGGGGACAAAAGTAAAATTGAGGACACTATCAAAAGTAACCAAGATTGAGCCGCCAGTGAGGTATTCCCTGGAGACCAAGAGGAGAGAGAGAGAGAGAGAGAGAGAGAGAGAGGGAGAGAGAGAGAGAGATATCAATCCAGCAGGAGGCGTCTTAGTTCCTTTGTGTTGTGCTAAGCAGTGACTTTCAGCCCGTGTGCCCTGGCACACTGCTGTGCTGTGAGGGGGTCGTAGGTGAGCTGCAAAAAAATTTAAAATCATTAATTAAATTATTTCCAAAGAAGTTCAAAGCACAGTAAGCACATTCATTTTTGACCAACATAATTTAAGTGTGCCCTGGAAGTTGAAGTATAGGTTCAAGTGTGCCATGAGATAAAATAGGTTGAAAAACAGCCCTTTAAAGGAAGTTCAAGGCTGGGTAATTTTAAAGAGGTGTATGTTGGCTCACAGTTGTACAGGCTATACAGAAGTGTGCATCTGCTTCTAGGGAGAGCCTTGGGGATCTTCACTCATGGCAGAAAGTGAGGGGGAGCCCCGTGTCACATGGGGGTGGGGAGTGCCAGATTCCTCTTCACCAGCTCTCTCTGGGACCGACTGAGTGAGCTTGCTCATTGTCTAGAGGGCAGCACCAGGCCAGTCCTGAGGGATCCACCCCCACCACCCGGACACATCCCACCAGAACCCACCTCCAACACTGGGCATCAGATTCTGACGTGAGACTGGGAGAGGACAGGTATCCACATTGTCAGTGAGGGCAGTTCCCTGGGAACTCACCAGAGAGGCTGGTGTTTACCTTGACCTTGACAAAAACCCTTTTAGGGGGAAGTTTTAGGATGGAACATGGACCAAAGAAATCAAAGAGAAACTGTAATGAGAAAGTGGAGCTGCACTTCTTCAAATCTGCCTTTGAAAACTAAGCCCAGACATGGAGCGGCAGCTGGACATCAGATACTGCATGAGGAGGGACGTTCTGGTCAGCGGGAGGGGATTTGGGGGAGATGCTGCGGCATGTTTGCACCGTGATGGAGCCGACAGAGCAGGAGGAAGATGTGGGTTTGGCAGGACATTGGTGGAGGAGAGAACTGTAGGAGCAAGTTGTCTGAAATGGGAGGAGGGAGCATCATGTGAGGTCACCCATCCACCTTCTGAAGCAGCAGGCAAGAAAGAATATGGGCATAGATGCCAGGGGGCTGGGAGATTTGGAGGAAAAGGTCAGCGTCTGGTCGCTCTTGTTTTTCTGAATATAAGGCAAAGTGATGAGCTGATGGGAGGGCAAATTCAGGGGAGGGAGGACAGCACAAAACCAAGAGCAGAGAGCAAACTGTGGTGGCCCGTTTAGGGCGAGGCCCACCGGCTGGTGAGGTGTGTCATCTTCTCTGGCCACACGAGTTGTCCAGATATGGCCCAGAGTGGTGGATGGTTGGGTTTAAGCACAATCTGAAGCCACTTAAGAATGCCACATATGCTGAGTGGGGCAAGGAGGTGAGTTTATTTGAAAAGAAGGAACTGGAGAGATAGACTATGGGATTTCGCCAGCAGCCAGTGTGGTGAAGAAAAGCAGAGGACAGAAGATGGTGAAGAAGGGGGTGAGGCCTGGACAGAGGAGCCGGGTCAGAAAGCAGGAAGTTTGATGGAGTAACCTCACCCAGCCAACAGAGTCAAGGCTTAGGGGGTACAGAGAGCGTGATCCCGGAACTCCAGATGATCACTCTACTGATGCTGATGTCACCATGGTTGTGACAGGAATAGGGAGGGAGAAACAGGGACCAGGCCTGGACATGAAGGCCGTGCTCTGGGCAGGCTGGAGAGGAGGGCTGAGAAGCAGGGACCAGGCCTGGACATGAAGGCCGTGCTCTGGGCAGGCTAGAGAGGAGGGCTGAGAAGCAGGGACAAACAGCGTCTCCCATACACTGTTCTACAAACAGGTGCTCTTGTTTTAATTATAAAGAAAAATTTAACTGGATAGATGTGGCCAATTGCTCTCCGTGTACCTAACTTTCAAACTGTTTCTTTAAAAAAAGCAACATTTGAAAATTAAAATAATAGAAATAATAGCTACAAATCTCATGATAGAGAAATTACTGCTTTACAAAGGAATTTACCATGTGGTTTTTGAAATCCCAAGTTCTCCTGGAGTTTTAAAATTATTCAATTTTGCAAATATTAAATGTGCAACTTTTTAAAAAAACTTATGTGTAGAGCAATGGTTCTTAAATCAGGGTCCAGGATCCCTGGTTTAGGGACATGGTGAGTGTTCTGAATTAGAACAGGGAAGCTTTCTCCATGGGAATGGTGGATAGCTTTCAACAGATTTTTAAATGTATCTGTCACTTAAAAGGTAATGGCCTATGTCACCTGCGGGGGGTGGGGGGGTGGGGGGGAGGGGCTGTGTTATGCAGATCGTAAACGTGTGGGTGGTCAGCTCCGTGGGTCCAGCGAGGCCTCTTAGAGCTGGAGGCACATTCGAGGTTGGTGCACACTTAGTCTGTGTAATGGCCCTTTACATTCCAGAGAACCCGAGCTTGCCCGAGGTGGGACGTGGACGTGGGTGGGCTTTGTGAGCAGGCGTTTGCAACAGCTCCGTTGTGATGGCGATAACGACAGGGCTGAGGACACCTTCACTTCCCATGTGTGAGGAAGGAAACACCCAAGCATGTTGTCATCTCCCTTCCTCTCCACGGGGCCACTCTGCCCTGTTTCCGGGTTGGAGTCTCTGTCATGTCATCTGCTGCCTTCACAGGACTGTGGACGACAACCCTCTGTGACAATGTAATTACCTTGCTGTGGCAGGAAGGGGAGGAATCTCTTAAAAAGTTGTTCTTGATCTCCTGTTTAGGTGGGGGAGCCAAGGCCTCCTCACCAGCTTTCCCAAGAACCGTAGGATTTTCTGCTGGAGGAAGGCGACTGCGGACATTGGCTGAAATACCAGGGCGAGTTATGGTGAGCAGGTATGAAAAGAGCTCACCACCCTGTGTTCTGCCCTGCACACTCATCCCGGGGCCACACAGACGGCCAGCCCCCTCCCACCCCAAGTTCTGCCCCACACACTCATCCTGGGGCCACACAGCCACCCAGCCCCCTCCCACCCTGTGTTCTGCCCCACACACTCATCCCAGGGCCACACAGACGCCCAGCCCCCTCCCACCCCGTGTTCTGCCCCACACACTCATCCCGGGGCCACACAGACTCCCAGCCCCCTCCCACCCTGAGTTCCGCCCCACACACTCATCCCGGGGCCACGCAGACTCCCAGCCCCCTCCCACCCCGAGTTCCACCCCACATGCTCATCCCGGGGCCACGCAGACGCCCAGCCCCCTCCCACCCCGAGTTCTGCCCCACACCCTCATCCCCGGGCCACGCAGACACCCAGCCCCTCCCAGAGTTTTCCTGCAGCTGCCCACTCACACTTGTCTGTGTAGTGCTGGCATTAGCAGTGGTAGAGCAGGGGAGGGGGGTCTGCCTGGAAGGACCTGTAAGGGAGGCCGAGGAGGGAACAAGGGGTCTTTAACTCATTGACTAGAACACTTGCCGGCCACTGGCCCCTGATGTCACAAGATGGAAGGTGGGAGCATCCATGCCCGGGTCGGGGTATGTCTGGAGCCGGAGTCAGGACTCCTGGCCTCTCCTCAGCAGAAGAGGAAGGCTTGTGTCTGTGTCACTCTGCAGGATTATAAAGCACTTGTTCCTCCAAACTCCGTAGAAGGAGATAGATATTATTTATTTATAACACAAAGGTAAGAAGAAGGAGGCCTGGGGCTTTGGAAATTAAGTTCAGAGCACTAGATTCCTAACTCACAATCCAGCACACTGTCTGCTGGAGAGAAATGATAGCTTTTTTATAGTATAAAAAGTAGTACAAGTGATGGTGGAAGAAATAACCACAGCAATGGATGCTCACCTGTCTTGGGCACTTTCTGGAATGAGGTTAAGTCCTTTCTGTGGCTTTTTTCATCCGATATAGAAACCTATCTCATCCCTAAGTACTATGATGATTTCCATTTTCGAGGTCCTGCAGGTGAATTGCTCTCCCACAGTCACACAGCTGGGGACTGGGGAGCCAGGAGTGAGCCTGGCAGGTGGGTGCAGCCCTGGAGCTCCTGTGCCTCCTCCCACCCCCGTCAGTGTGGTCCATGCCACACCTGCCCAGGGAAGCTGCTGTCACTGCTTTGCAGACGCTGACAGGGGGCTCAGCGAGGTGCCCCCCAAGGTGGCATAGGTGGGTCTGGGCTGCCTCCTGTCTTCTCTCTGATGACCCCCCACTGTCCTGTACAATCTAATCAGTCCTTAATTCAGTGGTTTGGTCTGCAGAGACTTCTAATTAAAAGATGGATTTTCTAATGAACTTTTATTAATTCAGCAATCTGTCTGAATGCTGAATTGTCATTTTTGCTAATAGAGAAAATGGTTTGGTTTATTTTCCAGAGCAGTGAAAGTCACTCAACTTAATTAAACTGTCTGAGGAGATTTTCTACTTGTCTTACTCAACACGGGCCCAGAGGGAGCGCACTGCATAAAGCCTGTCAGCCACAGCGCCGGTTTGAGTCCAGCTTCCCTTTGAAGTCAGGGCAGATTTGGTGTCAGCTAAATCTAAAACTCCTGGCCTGATCTCCAGAGGCCCTGGGCAGGACATGTTACCCAATCTCAGGTTCTCCAGAAGGCCCCCCAAGTCCCCAGGGGGCTCCCCACTGCCCTGCGCCTGGTATCTAGAGAATGGTTGGAGGGGGCAGCTTTTATTTCTCAGTGAAAGAAAACAACACAACTCAGATTCTAAATTCCGATATAGAGCTCCCTAGAAAGAAAATTATGAAAAGTTCAGAACTATAAAAAAATGTTTGCCAGTACGTTCAAAGAATCTTCTCTGGTGAGCTAGTATGGAGACCCCAAGACTGATGAAGGCGGTACCTACCTGCGCCCGCCCATCACAGAGATGGGTTGCCCTGGAAAAAAGCACTACACACAAAAAGAAAAAAATATATTTTCAGGAACACTTTTTAGCTTTTCTTTATTGTATCAAAACGTAGTGTTTTGATATATGCATGTATAATGGACTGATTAGATGGAGCTCATTAACTCAGCCTTGAACTCAGCCATAAACTCAGCCATCACCTCAGTATTTGTCATGGTTTTTCATGGCGAGATCGCGTACAATTCACTCTCTTAGCAGTTTTCACGTGCACAGTGCGGTCACCACGCCGTGCGACAGCTTCGCCTCTCGTTCCTTCTGTCTGACTGAAGCTATGTACGTGTGTGCCCTTTAACCAGCGTGTCCTCACCTATCCCCTCTGCCCCAGCCCCTGGGAACCACCATTCTACTCTCACTTCTGTGAGTGTAACTTTTGAAAAAAATAATTGATGTTAAAGGAGAGGGCATCCCCTGAGCTCAGAAAGACTCTCTGACAGTAGCAGTCGGCACCAGAGGGGACCAAGAAACACATGTGCCCATAAAACCATGTAGAAGGCAAAGAAGGGCCATCATGACCGTTTTCATTTAATACTTTAAGTGCTGGTGCTATTGTAAGTAAAAGGAAAACTGCTGTTATTGGCAGATGGTATGATTAATACACCTATAAAATCATGAGAATCTATTGCGAATCTCTTAACATTTATAAGAATTTTTCAGTAATATAAGATAAATATAGACCAATATGTCTCCCAAACACTAGCAATGACCAGTGAGAAGATACACTGAATCTTTTAGTCAGTAAACAACAATTACAGAAGTAATAAAATAATTAGGATTGACTTTAACCATGACAGCCTACATATAGAAAACTTCAACATGTATCTAAATATGTATTAAAACATTTTAATTGTACATGTTCTTGGGTGAAAGATGGAAACTTATTTTTAAATTACAGTAGGATTTTTATAAATTGACCATAAGGTACTATAACAAAGCTGTCAGTCCACGGGGGTGGTCAACATAAGGAACTAGGCCTAGGTATGTGGTGATACGTGTCTGATACGTAACTGATAGGTATGTGGTGTACGTGTCTGATCTGTGAAAGTAGATCAACTTACGAAGGTGGTCAACTATGGCGGTTCAACTGTATTTCCAATTTAATTAAAAAATCTGGAAAACAATAGCATTAAATCAGATAGAGGAGGCTCAGTGCCCATGGCTCAGTGGTTAGGGCGCCAGCCACATACACTAAGGCTGGTGGGTTCAAGCCTGGCCTGGGCCTGCTAAGCAACAATGACAACTGGGACAAAAAAGAATAGCTGACTGTTGTGGCAGGTGCCTGTAGTCCCAGCTGCTTGGGAGGCTGAGTTAAAAGAATCTCTTAAGCGCAAAAGTTGGAGGTTGCTGTGAGCTGTGATGGCACAGTACTCTATGGAGGGCAACAAGTGAGACTCTGTCTCAAAATAAATAAATAAATCAGGGAGTGGGGCACCGGCCCCATATACCAGGGGTGGTGAGTTCAAGCCTGACCCCAGCCAAAACTGCAAAAAAAAAAAAAAAGAATAAATAAACCAGATAGATGGGTGGCATTAGGCAGACAGTCCAGAGCTGACACAAGGCCCTGAGCCTCATCTGTACCAAAGGGCACAGCCTTGACTGAGGTGGAGGCAAGTATTGTTTAACAAAGTTTTACTCCAGAAAACTCCCCACATGCACAGCACCTCTCTGATCCTTGCTGCTCTCTGTCAGACCAAGGGTCCCACTCCCAGATGGAAGAACTCTAGTCTTCTGCCCACCTAGACCTTCCTTGCTGGTCTCTCCGCTGATTATGCAGATGTGCCCAGAGGTTCACTTTGATGAACAATCTATATCAATTCAAGAAGTTGGTGATTATTAAAAAGAATAAGTCTGAGCTTGCCTCGGTGCAAAGCCTGGACTTGAATAAAGACAGGTAAGGGAGGGGAATCCTACTGTTCTTACTACTTAGAAAATCAGTTGATGATTTTTTCTTAATTACCATAAAAAATATATATGTAAGATGAGTAACTCCTACAAGATAACAAAGGAGGAAATATATAGGCGACCTTGGGTTTGGCAATAATTTTTTAGACACAACCACCCAAAACTTGATCCATGAAGGAGAAAATCGATAAGTTGGACTTTATTAAAATTAACAGCTGCTTCTATGTAAGACACTATTAAGACAATAAAAAGAAAAAAGACAAGCCATGGACTGGCAGAAAATCTTTGCAAAATATGCTTTTGGTAAAGGATCAGCATCCCCAAAATATAAAATTATGCAATGTACTTTTGGTGAGAGTTAGGCAATGCTTGGAGTTGGTCGCTTCAGAGAAGTTGGGAAGCACAGCTGAGTTGGCTGCCTGCAGAACAAGGAGTGAGCAAGGGACACACGGTGATGGAACCCAGAGAAGGTCCCTCCCAGGGTGCGAAGAGTGGCAGAAGCAGCCCTGGAGGAGGAACATCGGGGCCTGGGCCCTGGTCAAGCCTCTCTCTGCCTCGGTCACTCTTCTGATTCTCCTTGGCAACACATTGTCTTTTCAGGAGCAGTGACATAGGCACAAATAACAATGTCCACTTGTCTCCTGGATGAGCGCTCTGGGTGTCAGCTGGGGTAGGGATGGATAAAGGTAAGATGGGCACTGGCACTCAGCCATGGTAGGGAGCAGAGGGGACAGCTGAGCTGAGCTGAGACAGAATTATCCCCTGGGAAGAAGGGAACAGGAGCAACCAGGAAGGAAGTACTACTTCCTTGTAATGTGTCAAGCAGTTGGACCTCCTAGGACCTGCCCAGGTGGCAGTGAAGTGAGAAAGAGCCCATGCATAGCCAAAGCGAGAAGGAGATGGGACCCTGATGTGGAAACCAGCCGGGTGTGGTCTGGGTGGAGCGTGGGGAAGCTGACTGATTCCAGATCTCTGCTCTGGGCCTGTGTAGAAGCTGCCGCCACTTTCAGAAATAACAGAAGGCAAGTGTTTGCACCTGGAGGGACCTGCAGGGGGGGAATTGTTAGTTTGGTTGGAGGCAAGCTATGTCAGAAAGAAGGAGGGATTTTCTAATAGCAGATAGAGTAATTACCCAAAAGTATTTTTTGCTCTGTGATAGTGTATGTATGGAGAGAACTCTGCAGACAGAGAGCAGTGCTTCACCCTGAGTTCAGAATCACACAGGCCACAGTCCTCGGATGAGAGGGAGTTTTCAGCCAAGGGCTAACTCTGGCTTCTCCTGGCACTGCTGGCCTTGCCTGGCTGAGGGTGCCACATGCCAGGTACCTAAAAATCAGGCATCATTGACATCCCAACTAAGGCAAATGGCTTGATGCTGTTCCTGTTTCTCTGACAGTGTCTCCCATTTGCCAGCCTTACCCATGAATATAACATGAACTCTAAATACTGTCTGTGCTCTGTGTAGTATAAAACCATTTAGACTTAGTGCAGAAAGGAATTAAATTGCTAATGTTGGGTTTTGGAAGTAAGTAGAAAATGTGGTTGTTATTTTCATAAGGGACACAGCCTATAGAAGGGGAAAGGGACCCTACAGAGAAATAGAACTCCTAGGTCCCTGGACATCAGCTTTGCCCTTGGAAGGCCATCAGGAGCCCCATCCACACTGGCAAGAAGTCCTCAGTCATTCTCATTTATTGCCATCTGTCATCCTGATTATTTGCAGGGATTTCATTTAGCGATCTGAATCCAGATATTGGCCCTCAGAGTCAGGAGTGAGGGATGACCTTGTACTCCTGGTTCTGGTCCATCCCAGTCTTCCAGAAATTGATAACTTGAACCCCCTCCCTCCACCCCTGAGAGAAATGAAGTGCAGCCACAGGGCCTCATTGATTTCCCATAACGACAGATGCCTCTTTCCAGCCCTATTTTTATTTCACAAGTGGCCTTCTGACCCGATTCAGGTCCGTAAATCAGCTGGTAAAATGTTTTGCTGCTGCTGTTCTCAGCATGATCCTTTTTGCTATGGTTTTTTCTTATATGTTCATATATGTGTCAGAGTACATACTTGGGGTTTAGCTACATCCCCTTTATTTGCGGGGAGCTTTTCTGAACTTTAATCTCAAATACAGTTCTATAAAGGATATGAGTGAACTACAGACTTCAATCCATTTTGGTTTGGTTTGTCCAGCTCAGAAAGCTACAGGGGACCCCAAATATGGCTGTGCCCCCAGTGACCAGCAGTGTTTCCCAGCCCCTGCTGAGGCCAGTGTGAGCATCTCTGACTGCTGGAGTCTGGACCTGTGGCCACACTCAGGCTTTTCCACTCCAGAAGAACTGCGCATTCCCCCTGTGTCCAATGGCTTGGTCCAGGCTCACCAGGCCGTTCAGATGCCTCCCAGCTTATTCAAATTCTGTGACAAGGAATTGCAAACTAAGGGCATTTTGAGGCAGGAGGTGTCTCAGTTTTATCTGCAGCCCCCAGACACAGCCCAGTAACCTGGCACAGTCACCCCTGGTGTCAATCAACTGGGCTCCTTAGCAGACAGATGCCGCTGATGCGCTGGCTGCAGAACTTTCTGCATCTCCTCCAGAAGGCCGCTCTGCTGTCCTGCAGCACCTCGCGGTCTGTCTCGGTGGTGTGGGATTCTCCCAGGCCATGCATGCTCAGTGCCTGGCTACTCTAAGTGGAAAGATAAAAGCCTCCAGGGAGTAATCCTGTGGGGGCCTTAGTCCTCCACAGCTATCCCATCTGCACATGGGTTGCTTTGTTCTTAGTGCCTTCCTCAGAAACAGCCACCTGGGGGTGGGGACGGGGAGGTGAGGGATAGCCACCGGTTAGCTGTGTGTGTTCTGAAGTCTTCTGCCTTACATATCCTGCCAAAGTCTTCTGCTTTACGTGTGTTGCATGCAGCTCTTCCCTGCTTTGTAATTGTGCCAAATCTGTGCTGGAAGGAGGAGGCAGAGCCTTCACACTGGCTTCCTGAGGCCCCTCTAGAGGTTAACGTACATCCTATGTCCCGTGTCTTCACAAACACAGAAAGAACCTTCCTGCTCTTTCCTCCAGCTGTCTTGGCCTGGCTTCCCCAAGACTCAGGTCCTGAGTAAAGACTCAGGGGCTGGTGGTTTATTTGGAAGGTGATCTTAGGAAGTTGGGTGGGTGAGCGGGAAGTGAGCCAGGGCAGGGAAGGAGGTCAAGGTCAGGTATGAGTATACAGTCTATTTGGGGGCAAATGGAGCTGAGTCTGGCCAGGGAGTTCCAGGAGATGGTGGGAGAGGAGGAGGGGGCTAGTCTTACCCTCCAGCACTCATTTGCTAGAGCTGCACCAAGGGGCGTTGGTCCCCAGCTCTTCTGGTCTGTCTCATTGTCCCAAGTGCAGGATAAGGGAAAGCGCTCAGGTGCAGAGTCTCAGACAAGTACATAGGGACCATGAATGCTCAAAGTTGGGACACTGACAGCCCCAGCTACCATGGGCTTTGAGGCTCTTGAAAGAAAATTCTGAGGAGCTTTAGCCCCAATACCTGCTTATTTGGGGGGACTTGGGTGACCTCCTCAAACTCAGTGACACTCAGTTCTTCCCTTTATAAATAGGTATCAGGGTGGTACATACTTCATATGGCAGTTGTAAAAATGGGGAAATGCATAGCAAGTGCCTGGCTAAGGAAGCACAAAGGCATTTGAGCCATTAACAGTGCAATAATCACTCCTGTCTTTTGCCATCTCTTCTGAATTGAATTTGTTCAATAATGTGTGATGAGGTATCCGCTGTCTGCAGTAGAAAGTTGCAGTTCCTAAGAGATGATGCCTGCAGTGTCTGGCCGTGGGGTGGTCACTTCAGTTCCCTGTTCGTTTTCTCCTCTGGGCTCTAGTCATGGATGATTCTGTGAAGCCATCGCTCACAGAAACAGGTACTGTGTTTCACGTTGGTCTTCTGGCTTCCCAAACTCACTTTTACCCAGCTTAGCCTTCTTGCCTTTGGAACCCCATTGACATCATTGTACACACAACTGCCTGAATTTTAATTAGGAAAAAAATTACATCTAACTTGAGGTGCTCTATTGTAGAAACTAGTTAGGGACCTGCGTGGTAGGTTGCCTACCTGGTAGGTGGTGGCTTCCTCTGCTCTAGACTTTGTTCTGTGCCTTTATCAGGTGACTAATACATTTAGCTCCTGAGACCATGCTCACAGAAGAATCTAGAACATTCTGTAGACTCCGTATACCTGATCCTTGGTTTCAGCTGGGAAGTAAGTCTGTGTACTGATTGTGAAGAAGGGAGACATCCCAGAAGGCCAGTTGACTTAACTGAGTACCCTTGATCAGTGGACTTTATCTAAGAGCTGGGTTCTTTGTTCCTGAATATCTGGCCCTGCGAGACTTATCTATCATGACTTTGCTGTCCTCCTGGAAGGCTAAAACAGCACAACTGAATTTAGTAAACAAAGAAAATTTCCATAGAATTCAACAAATGCACATTGACTGCTGTCTAATTTCTGTTACCCAGATCAGACTCACTTTAATGCAAAGCCTCTGAGTATGTTTTGTGTTCCGGACAGGAGCATTACAGATGCATGCTTTCCTACTCCTACTATGATAGCGTGCACTTAGGGGTGTCTCGTGGCTATGCATGCACTGAAGGAGCAGTCACTTGTGGAGCAAACTCAGTTACAGCAACTTAAGAACCAAATGTGAATGAGAAACAGTCCCCACCTGTGAGGAGTTGCCAATCCAGAGGAAGAAGCAGGTATTTTAGACAGTGCTCTCAAGAGGTGGTGCTGCATTCTGCATCTTGGCCATTAGTGTGCACAAAGTACATTGAAAGAGAAATTAAGTCCATGGTAACTAGTATTCACTGAACAATTACTACGTGTGGGACATTGGGTTTAGCACTTTGCATGTATTTGTCCTTAGATTTTCACAACACTATGAAGTATATGAGGCCATAGCTGTGAACTTAGTTGAGGAACCTGAGGCATAGCTGGTCCAAGATTGTCCAGCTGGCAAGTGGTAGAGTTGGAATGAAAATCTAGGAGGGCTGGCTTTAGACGCAACTGAAATTCTATCCTTTCAATAGGAGATGAATCAGGGATTCAGGAAGATTCAGAATGACTCTGATTCTCCATTTGGGTGCCTGGAGAACCATGGTCCTGTCAATCAAAAGAATACAGGACCACATCCTAGAGCAGGGGCAGTATAGCCTTATGGCCACATGGGGCCTTCTAGCTCCTTAAGTGTAGCCCACCGAACCAAATTTTATAGAACAAATCCTTTTATTTTTATTGATACATTTTTGTTTTGTTTATCTTTTATATTTTTATTTATTTTTATTTCAGAATATTAGAGGATACACAGGTTGTGTTTACATACTTTGTTTTTGAACAGATTGAGTCAAAGTGCTAAGTGTGCCCTTCATTCAGATTATATGCACTGTACCCACTAGCTGTGAATTTACCAATCCTCTCCTCTCCCCTGATTTTCATTGAGATTTATTTCTGTATGAGCATTTAAATGTTGATTCATTCACTCTAGTTTGGGAATGAGTACAAGGGTTTGTTTCTCCATTCTTGGAATGCTTCACTTAGACAAATGCTTTCCAGATTCATCCAGATTGCCACAAAGGATACTAGATCACCATTTTTTAAATGGCTGAGTAATAAATACTCCATAGTATTCATACACCACATCTTGTTAACCTATTCATGCATTGGTGGGCATTTAGGTTGTTTCCACATCTGTGCGATTGTGAATTGTGCTGCTCTAAACATTCGAGTGCAGGTGTCCTTTTCTATAAAATGACCTTTTTTTTCCTTTGGATATACAGCAGTGGGATT
This sequence comes from Galago senegalensis, assembly GCA_963575145.1. Taxonomy (NCBI): domain Eukaryota; kingdom Metazoa; phylum Chordata; class Mammalia; order Primates; family Galagidae; genus Galago; species Galago senegalensis. The sequence goes on along the minus strand of CAUYTI010015718.1, from coordinate 13,848 downwards.
GCTGGATCAAAATGTAGGTTTACCTTATGGTCTTTGAGGTATCTCCATACAGTTTTCCATAGAGGTTGTACTAGTTTGTGGTCCCACAAACAGTATAAAGAGTTCCTTTCTCTTCACATCCACACTGTATCTGTTGTTTGGGGACTCTTTATTATGAGCCAATCTCATTGGAGTTAGGTGATATCTCACTGTGGCATTGATTTTCATTTCCCTGCTAAAGACATTGAGCATATTCCCGTGAGTCTGTTGGCCACTAGCATATCTTATTTTGAAAAGTTTCTGTCCATGACTTTTGCCCACTTTTTAATAGGGTTGTTTGGTTGTTTCTTACTGATTTGCTTGAGTTACTTGTAGATCCTGGTTATCAGTTCTTATCAGATGTATAGCATGCAAATATCTTCTCCAATTCTGTGGGTTGTCTATTTGCTCTTTTGATGTTGTCCTTGGCTATACAGAAACTTTTAAATTTGATTAGGTCCCATTTGTTTATTTTTATTTTTGCTGTGATTGCTTTTGGTGTCTTCTTCATAAATTCTTAACCTAGGCAGACATCTATTTGCTTGCTTTGTGGTACTGCAATACCAATATTAAAGAAATTTAGTGCTCATCAACATTAAAACACTCATAAGGACCACAAATATTTTGAATTAGAGGGAGAAGCATGAAAGGTTGTATTGGAGAAACTAGATGATGAAAAGAAAAGCAAAGATAATTCTTTGAAGCAGCAATAAGACTTGGAAATAATGCCACTGAAGCAACTTACAAAATAGATTATATACTTGGGGGAAAAGTAAGCCAGGCAGTAGAAGCCCTTCAAATGTAGAAATTATAAAAAAAAAAAAAATGCATTGTCAAAGTTCTAAGTTGTTTAGACCCCCAATAACATTTTAATGTACAAACAGCTACTCTTTCAAGGAGAATCACAACTTATCAGCAGCATGAATTAACCTTCAATTTAACAGAAAACTTCATTCAATACTTCAAAAGGAAAACATATTATTCAATCACTTTGGATGAATCAACTGATACCACTGACTCTATGCAGGTTTTATACTTCATTTGGGTCATACCAGAAGATTTTCTTTGCTACAAAGAGTTACTCATGTTGGGCACTCTTGTGAACAGAACACAGTAGACATGTTCAATAACTTTGAAGATAAATTCCATGAAATTAGCCTGAATGTGTAAATTTAGAGAGTGTGTGTACAGATGGTGCACCTTCCATGACAGGAAACCATGAAGGATTTATTACAAGCTTAAAATGTATTAACAGATCCAGATGCTCTCATTTCTTTTTATAATATTTTTCATCTGCAGAATCTTGATGCTGAAGCTACAATTTTAAGTGACACTTTGCAACAAGTTATAAGTATCCTTAACTATATTCCTGCAAATGCAACAGGGCATCATCAGTTTTGATATGTGCTAAAATTGAACAATGAGGTATTCAGTGTGTGTTTGCAGCCGTGTCATTCTAAAATGCATTGCCTAAGGCAAGGACAGGTGCTAGCTAATATTTTATCTCTGCAAGAACAGATAGCTAAGATTTATGAAGAACAGAATCGTGATGTGAATTATTGAAAAACGATTTCTATAAGCATGCAGCATTTCTGTGTGATATTCACACAAACCCCAACTACACAGGAGTCTCTCGGTGTCAAATCAGAATGACTTGAGTATTACTTTGCAAAGTAAAACTAAGTGTACATGTGAAATGGGGCCCAAAAAATCCAAGCATGTCAAAATGATCTTTTTTCAAAGCATTTCTTCAAAAGAAAATTTCAGGTGAATGTTTTCCCTAGTTAGTAAAAGTCACTGATAAGCAGGATGATGTTTGTGAATCATTTGAAGAATACACAGCTGTTACCAACCTTTTAATTGGAGAATACAATGAAAGGTTCACTGATTTTGAGCATCATAACATCACACTTGAATTAATATTTCAGCCTCACCAAGTTGATATCACCAAGGTACCTGAAAAACTACAAATGGAATTGAGTGAACTCTAAGTAAATGACATTTTAAAGTCATCATTTGATGCTAAGAAATATCCAATTTGAAATATGGAAAAATACAGCAGAATACCCAGGCTTTCAGCCACATGCCTAGAAAATGCTTTCTTGCTTTTCAATCACTTATTGCTGCAAACCTACATTCTCCTACCTAACCCAAATTAAGATGACCACAAATGACTTGATACCCATGTAGAAGATCAGCTGAACTGGGGGACCACCATGCTGCAACCAAATGTTTAAATGCTTTCCAACCAAAAGCAGACTCAACAAAGTTATTAAAAGGTTAGTTAAAATTAACAAATAGTTTTAATTTTTTGAAATTATTAAGTACATAGTAGTTAGATTTTTACAAAATAATATTCATTTTTAAGTATATCTAATTGCAGTTTCTTGAATGCAGCCTTATTTGATTACAGCTAAATTAATGTGGCCTTCCAACATGAAAAATGTCCCCACCCCCAGCTGGCCTAGTGAATAGCTCCAAGGTCGGGGAGAACAGAGTGAGTCTGATCTGGGATAAGAGGAATTAGATGTTGGCAGGACAACTGGGAGAGTTTCCAAGGGGCTCCCTGGAGAGTTAGAAAGTTAGGTCAGCCTTTGCTGCACTCAGAGAGAGCACAGGGAGCCTTTGCTGGGTGACCAAGTGACCTCACACAGGAATCTCTTCTCTGGCTGGGCGCGGGGACTTTTACCATTTGACCTCTGCTCACAGGGTCTCCTTTGAGCTCTGAACCCATAGTCTTGGGCTCTAGACATAGCAGACAACTCCTCCTGGAAAGCTAGAGACTCTTCAAATGCCACACGTCCTAATTGACTTCTTGATCTGTCCTTCAGACCTGGCCTTCCTCCTGGGCTCCCAATTTCAGCAATTCTTTCACTCCACTCGGGTGCGCTGTGGCCTGCGTTGCAGTTCCCCTCCAGTGTCTCTGCACACAGCAACAGAAGGGTCCTTCAGCAAATTAAACCTCATTGTGTACCTCACTTTAAAAATGCCCAAATGGCTTCCTGTTGCCCTAAGGGTAGAGACCAACCCTTCTTACCTGGCCCTCCCAGCCTACCTGGCCCACCCAGCCTCCTTCTGCACCTCACCTCCTCTTCCGTGTCCCCAGTCCTCTGCCCTCACTCTCCTTCTCCAACTGTGTCAACAACAGGTCTCTCCCTCCCCCAAGCTTCTCTGGGCTTTTCCTGTTCCTGGGATGGTGATCCCCCACTTACCCCTGCTGTTGTCCAACCTCCTCGCCTCTCTGCTAGACTGTGGGAATTATAGCCCTCCTTTCTCAGGCTTTTAGCATCCTAGGATTCTCATCATAGTTGGGACTTTGTATTTATTAGGGAAGTTAAATCACCACTCACATACTCCCCAGCTACACAGGAATCTCTCCATATCCCCAGTACCAAGAAATTGGCAGGCACAAAACAAGTCTCATTGGAATGAACAAATGAATGATTGGTTGAATGAATGAAGCAAGCTTGGGATAGGCTCACTTCCATTCCCATTTGAGAATTGTTCTTGCTTCTGTGAAGACCGGACCTATACCTTGCTGAAGTGTTCTGGACAGTGGGACTCCTTCTGCAGAGATACGTCCTCCAGTCCCTGATCCAGTGGATCTCAGGGACAGACTTGGGCAGGCCTTGAAGACACTCCAAGCACATGGCTCAGTCAGTAGGAGGCTCTACAACTGTGGGCACTCAATTCAGTCAGAGAGTTTATGATTCTACATAAAGACCAGCTCAGCAGGTGGGAAGGGCTGAGTCAGAGCGATATACCATGGTATTGCTGTGGCCTGTCCCTGTCGACATGGTGTGGTCCACACGGCCTTCTGGCTGAGCCAACATGTCAACTCCTGTCTCCACGCCAGGCATCTACACTCTTGAGCAATAAATAACCTACTGATGACTAGCTTGTTTCCTTATAATTAATGACTACTAAGGCCAGGCAAACCGGGTCCAGTGATCGGTCTAATGCATTGATCAAACTGTCCCACTGACCACAGACTCCAGAAGGCAGCTGCACTTCTGCCTTCACCAATAATTCTTCTCCGGCCCACCCCATGGAAGTTGACATTTAACTAACAATAGCTCCCTAACATATTTTTGCCCAAGCCTATCTTTCCAACACAGTGGGGAAAGGAACCAAAAAAAAGAGATATTTGCAATTGAAACAAATGGAAAATACATTTTGGAAGCAGCCAATCTAGGCCAGTGGACATAGAATTTGGCTAATCCATTTCAGTGGTTGTAAGGTTGTGGAGTAGTTGTGCTATGTATGTTTTAACCAAACCTAAATTTAGGGTTTAGAATATTTGACAAGATCTTAAAGGTAGGTGGCATTTTTACCAGCTGTCCCAACTGTTTTTCATGCCCTGAAGTTAAGTGATGTCCCCAGTGCCCAAAGGAGCTGCCTCCTTTGCTGTGGACATCAGAGTCACAGCCATTGTGAGCAGGAGGAAAGCTGGGGGGCCCACAAAGCCAGGAGGCTCCACCACATGCCCCAGGGACAGACCAGGCATGACCACTCAGCTCTGGGAGGGGCTGCCATGCCAACAGCCCAGCCACTAACAACAGTGGGACCCATCGGGCTCTGTTTCTGGTTTCTTCTTGGGTCACATTAGAATGGAAAGACCCAGAAGCTAAGAACTGATTCTATGATGGGCTTGAAATCTGAGAGAGGCTTCCAGAAACTAAGGTCTGGCTGGTGTTTAAAAGTTAGCTGGAAATAAAATGGTATTAAGACTTACTGAAAAAATTAAGAATAGAGTTATCATATAACCCAGAAATTCCACTTTGGGGCGAATATTCGAAAGAATTGAAAGCAGGGTCTTGAAGTGATATCTGTACCCGTGTGTTCATAGCAGCACTAGTCACAATAGCTGAGAGGTAGGAGGATCTCCAGTGCCCACCCGTGAAGGGTAAACACCACGTAATAGTCTAAATATCCCCTATGCTAAATGTTTGGAACTAGAAGTGTTTCAGATTTTGGATTGTGGACAATTTGCCTGTGCATAGTGAGATATCTTGGAGATAGAAACCAAGTCTGAACATGAAATTCATTCATGTTTTTTATGAATGAATGTCTTCTCTTATACACAGAGCTGGAAGGTAATTTTACACAATCTTTTTATAATTTTGTGCATGAAACAAAGCTTTGTACTTTAACTGTAACTGATCACATGAAGTCAGATGTGAAAATTTCCATTCGTGGCATCATTTTGGTGGTCAAAAGGAGATGTAGCCACACTCAGGTTCTGGCTCTGCCACAGAGCCCTGCCCCTTTCGGTGGTGGTTAGAGGTGCAGAACCTGGGGCCAGTCAAACCTGGGATTGAGCTCTGGTGTCACATCCTCTAGACAGTTATTTAAATGTCCAGTCCTCAGTTTTTTTCATCTATCACATAGACATAATAAAAGGCCTTCTTCATAAAAGAGTTTGAAAGATCTGTTAGGTAAACATGGAGCATTGAGTATCCCCTTATAACCTTTCTTTGGCATCTCACATTGAACCAAGTGCTCAGAACACAGAGATGCTGATAGAAGCCTCCTGAGTTCAACTGACCCCTCTCGTGTGATCTGAAGGGTTCAGAGGCTGGGGGCACAGGGCCATCAGTGCTCATTTCCTTCCAGGAGCACAAGGAGGCCTCTCTGTTTTCTTACCACCTTCATCTCATTCTTTTCCCTTCATGGTTCATTGGTTTCATTTTCATCAGTCCTTTTTCCTCACTTCTCTTTGACTAAATCTGACTGGTTCTACTTGCACCAGAATCAGGGCTTGGCGTAATAACAGTGATGATAACAGTAGCACTTTACAAATTCCAAAGCAAAATACCTGCTGCCTGATTTGGTGGATGAGGAAACTAAGGCTCAGAGGAGGCATATGGCTCATTTTTGCTCCCCAAGCTAATGCACATTTGGTGGACCCCAAGTGGCCTGGAGAACTGAACCCTGAGTGTTACACAATGACATCAATAATAGAAGACTTCTCGAAATGCCATCAGGAGTCATTCACAGCCCCTAAACCTCACCAGTTGCTGTGGGCTGAGAAGGGGCAGACAGAGATCTGTGCCCACGCCAACTGCCCCAGGAACTGCACACTCAATTCTAGAAGTATTTGCTGATCCCCAAAACACTAATGCCACTTGGAGGTCTTGAAACTCATCCCAAGCCTTCTTAGAATGACATTTCTTTGTGTTTAGCTGCGGCTTCAATTTTATTAATAAATTCTCTTCAGAGTTTTGTTTTTTCAAACAACAAAAATGAGTCCATGAGTCCATACATGTGTGTTATTTTCTTCTTCAAATGTGGACTAAAGTAGGAGATGTGTCAATGGCCATCTCTGCAGGTTTATGTCACTACATCCTGAACAGACCCAGACTGATGGTGACGGTCAAGAGACTTTCTGCTGCTGTGCTAGAGAACTAGCACGTCCTGGATAGAGTGGCTACTACTGTTTCCTCGGACATCTCTCTCCCAGTCACACGATAATCACAGGACCTCAGCCAGGGCTCGGTTCCCTCAGCTGAGCCAAGAAGGGGGCCAAAGGCAGGTGCTCTGCAGCCGGGACGTGGCCCTCGCATCCCAGCTCTGCCTGCTCCCTGCTCCCCACTCCCTTCTGAGGACTGACCCCCTTCTTCCTGACATGAGCTCTTCAAGACCTGAGCCAACAAGCTAGGAAGGTGATACCAGAAAACAGAAACAAAAACAGAGCAGTCTTCATTAGAGAACATCTCGTGTGGGGTTGTGTTCCTCATCAGACTAAGAGAAAGATCTAAGGAATTTCCTTGTTCCATGAGGAAGTGATAATGGGAGCCTGGGCCCGCCCAGCCTATCAACCTCCTGAGGAAGAGGACACCCTGGGACTCCAGACTCTCCCTGACAGATGCCACCAGGAGACGCTTCATGGAATTCTCATTTCAGAAGTTTATGTAGATGACTTGAATTGGGAAATTGACCAACCTAAATTTCCTCCTAGTTACCAAGTCAAGTGTCCTTTATCTAACATGCTTGGGATCAGAAGCATTTTGAATTTTGGATTTGGGCATATTCATATACATATAATGAGATATCTTGGGGATGGAACCCAGTCTAAGCACGAAATTCATTTGTTTCATATATACCTTATATACATAGCCTAAAGGTAATTTTTTTATTGTTTGGGATTCATCGAGGGAACAAAGAATTATTCTATGCTGATTACATTTGTTAGATAAAGTCTCTCTTATAACTGTGCCCCCCCCCCAAGAGGTGTGCCATATACCATGACCCCCACCCCCTCTCTCCTCCCCTCTCCCTGCTCCCCCATCCCCTACCCACCTTGTATTAGCTCATTTACTCCCTTCATATTAGAATTGGCTACATTGGATTGTTGCTTTTCATTCTTGTGATGCTTTACTATGAAGACTGTGTTCCACCTCCATCCAGGTTAGTAGAAAGGATGTAAAGTCTCCATCTTTTTTAATGGCTGAATAGTATTCCATGGTGTACATATACCACAGCTTGTTAATCCATTCCTGGGCCAGTGGGCATTTAGGCTGTTTCCACATTTTGGTGATTGTAAATTGAGCTGTGATAAATAGTCTAATGCAAATGTCTTTATGATAAAAGGATATTTTTCCTTCTGGATATTTTAAATAATATAAGAAAAGTATCACTCTTTCAGCTACCAAGATGACATCATGTTGGTGTTCAGAAAGTTTTAGATTTTGGAACATTTTGGATTAAGAATACTTAACCCGTAGTTTATTTAAGCTGTACTTACTGAGACGGATCACAGAACAGAAACCTGGGTACTTTCTAGTTGCTTCTTTTCCTTCTCTACGCTCAGGAAAGGAAAGCTGCCCTTAGAATTTCTGGGGAAGGTGTAATTCATACATCCACAACTTCTGCTGCCTGTACTAGGCACAGTCCTGTGGTAAGACAGAGGACTACCAGTATCACAGTCCTAGTCACAGAGACTGATGAATACACTGGTCCCCTTACTAGTTTGCCATATCCACATAGTCCCTGGAAAATTATATTCTTTATATGTTTCCTAAACTCACTTTTGAAAAATGTTTGTTTGTTTTTAAAAGTGCTTTAATATCTCCTCCATAAATAAACATGGATATTTTCATAATAGCAGTAAAATAACCTTTATGTAACTATTTAAATTGCAAAAGCTTGCTGTCATATCTAACACCAGCTTACTGTCATATCTAACACCATCTCATGCATCCTGGAAGCCCAGCACGTCCCCTCCAGGCCTCCCTGCAGTGCTGGCCTCCCATGCAGAGACAGCTATTCAATCATACAATGGGATTTCAGTATCCCGACAGTTTGGGGAGCAGGGAAGAGTATGGTGTTTCTAATCTTTCCAATGACATTATATACATCTAACTGTTGGCATCTGACTCTAAGCATGGAATTATTTCTGGACCTTCAGGTTGTTTATGATGCCGATGTGTAGCTCCCTGAATTAAATGGTTGGTCTGTCCTTGTTGCCATGGTGACAGGAATCAGTACAAGCCAACCGGTGACCAGCTGGATGTGGAAGCATTGCAGGTGTGAGCCTGTCCTTTGTCAACCATCTCACTGACTATCACTCCCATCTCCCTGGGCTGCCCCATAAGCAGTTACCGTCTTAGATCCCCTCTCTGGCATCTCTGTTGGGAAGGCTGAAGACTGTGGGACCTGGCCTAGTGCGCACACCTTGGAAGATGCACATGATACAGTCATGGTTACAAAAATAGAGTAAGAAAGAGAAGCAGGCAGGGCCAATGTTGCCTGTTTGCTTACAGATGAGCAAGGCACCTGTGTGGAGTCGATGTTCCAGAATTCTTATTGAACAAGTAAATGGATAAGCCAAGTGTGTGATAATCATGTGTCTTCTCCTTCTACCAGCATTTTCCATACTCTTAGGACCCAATTGAGGATAAAAGGGCAGAGTAGTAGGGAAATGTGAAGAGCTCATGGGATGTAAGGGGGTGGATGTGAGAGTGGGGGCTGGGTAAGAGGAAATCTGGACCCTTTCTTGGGATAAGAGGACAGATCAGAAAGTGAGAACACTGAGCTGGGGGCTCAAGATCTGAGTTAGGGGTGTGAGTGTAAGTTAGGGACCACGGGTAAATGAGGCTGCACCTCTCAAACCCACTGCCCTGAAAGAATGGCTCAGCCCTCCACACCCCGCAACACTGGCTTTCTAGGGGCATGCTCAGACGGACAGTGCTGCTGCTGGCCTCTGCGGCTCCTCGGAGGCCTGCTTCGGAGGAAAATGCTCTCTTGGGAGTGCTAGCTGCATGCTGTATCTCTTGGCTTGAGTTCCTTGGCTGAGCTTGGTGCATTCCAAGTCAAAATAGCTCACTCTCCTTCCAGGCGGGACCTAGCAGGCTCCCCAGGGCCTGGGGCGTGTAGATCTGTGTGGAAGGAGAGGGTTTGTGGCGATGAGCTTGCTGAGTGCGGGTATCTCTCTGCACTGTGCAGGCCTTCATGTGACCAGCAGAGATGTATCCTTCTTATCTGCATACTGAGGCCCTGGGCTTGCCCGTCTGCAGTCCCTGACCACCCAAACCAATCACATTGGTGGAAAACATTTAATTGTTTTTTGTCTTTGTGATGAAAGAGAGCAAAATCTCTCTCCAGAAGTCAAGGTGGAAGTTTTTCAGCAGAGAAGTTCTGCAGTAAACTGGCCCAGTCCCCCAGAGGTACAAAATTAGCTGAGGAAAGCTTTGCAAACACAAAGCTTTGGGGCGTCTCAACAAGGATGCCAGGTTCCGTCCAGACTCATTGCTTTCCAAGTGATGGAATCATTTGGGAAATAAACTTATTATTAAAATATAAAACATTTCCAGAATCCCTCTTCAAACTTCAAAGGGAGATTTGGGTGGGGGAAGGAAATCCTACCCAATTTTAACTATTGCAGGGATGTTTAGGGCAGGGGCAGGGCACATTGTTTCTTGCTACTTAATCCCAGTTTTGTTCTGGACTGTCAATCAATTTCCAGGGCACATGGCCTGACCGTAGCTTTCCCTGGCCCAGGGGTTAGCTCTGGACAGAGAGAGCTACCAGCACTGGCCCACCTCTAGGCTGCAGAGACTGAGAGGGATTAAAAGAGTCAAGGCTTGCTTGGTTGCTTCTCACTGGTCAGGGGGTCTCATCTCTAGTGCCTCATGCACACTTTATTTTTATTTTTTAGTCTTTTTTTTATTTAATCATAACTGTGTACATTACTGCATTTATGGGGTACAATGTGCTGACTCTATATACAATCTAGAATGTTCACATCAAATCAACATATCATTCACCTCACTTATTGAATTGTTGTGTTTAGACATATATACTCTACTGTTAATATATTTGACATGTACATTTACAATATACACAGTAGGTGAGGTCCAACCAATTACCCTCCCTCCACCAAAATCTCAAAACTACAGATGTTGGCAGGCATGTGGTGAGACAGGAACACTTCTGCACTGCTGGTGGGATTGCAAACTAATACATCCCTTCTGGAAAGAAGTTTAGAGAACACTTAAGGAACTAGAAGTAGACCTGCTGTCCGATCCTGCAATTCCTCTACTAGGTATATATCCAGACAACCAAAAATAGCTCTACAACAAAGACATTTGCATAAGAATGTTTACTGCAGCCCAATTCATAATTGCCAAGTCTTGGAAGCAGCCCAAGTACCCATTGACCCATGAATGGATTAACAAACTGTGGTATATGTATACCATGGAATATTATGCAGCCATAAAAAAGAAGATGGAGACTTCATCTCTTTTATGTTTACATAGATGGGGTGGATCATATTCTTCTTAGTAAAGTATCTCAAGAATGGAAAAAAATACTCAATGTACTCAGTACTCTTATGAAATCAATATATAACCACCCACACTTTCATATGAAAGATGAAGCACATTTTACATTTCAAAGAGACAGCCTGCTCCTTGGAAGACGTGGAGGAGAAGCCAACCAAGAGGACCATGTGGGGTGGGTCCCTGAGACATATTGTTGTGGAGGTGACTCACTGGTGGAGAGTTTGCAGAAGAAGACCAGGGAGAGAAACAGGGTCAGACAGGAGAAGGACACAGCAGAAAAGAGGCCTCTGCTGCAGGGCAGCCTCTGCTGCAGGACAGCCTCTGCCTGGCACACAGAGACATAGGGTGTCTGTGGTACCCCAGAAAGCCTGCTGGCATGGCTGGCCTTTGTACCTTAGTGTTAGCTACTGTTCTCAGAGGGAGGACTCAGGCATTTCCAAGTGAAGTAACACACATTGACCAAGGGCAACTCTCCAGAGAAGAATGAGCCCCAAGCAGGGGACATTCACAGGGCCCTGTGTGGGGCTGATCAGCCCAGTGCAGAGTTCCCTGAAGGCCCCCACAGCCTGAGGGGTATGACGTCCTGGGGTTGTTCTGGACTTCACTCTGGCCTGGCCGTACATGCACTGGTCACCTTAACAAGGAAGCAGCATTCATGTGTCTGTGAGGCTCACTTTCCTCTCCAGGCCACACACCTTAGCAGATTTTAGACATGTTTTATGGAGGGAGAGGGTGGACACGTAGTGAAGGTAGCTTGTGAGAACACCCTCCCCGCTACAGAGCACCGCCAGCCAGAGACGGAGCCACTTAGCTATTCAGCTGGGCTTGTTATTATAAAATATGAGGGCATAAAAAGAGCTGATTTCATTCATTTTATGGCAGTGCAGTTTCCCCCAGGAAAGGCTGGGCTGGCCAGAACTCGTGTGTGGTCCCTACCTTTTGTGTGGAAGAGATTTTCAAGACTCGGTTCCCCTGGCCATGCCCAGCCTTGCTCCCACCGTCCCCTGGGCTTCCTGTCTTTCCTCTCGCATTTCCCTTTCTGATATTTGGAAATGGTGACCAAAAAATTACAGTCTTTTCCATTCTCAAACCCAAGTTGCCATTTCCTTCCATTCCATTTGGTTCTAATATCCAAATCCTCCACAAGGCTGGGCCAGGCATGCAGTTGTCACCTGAGTCTGTTTCTACTTGCAACAGACCCAGACAGAACCACACGTTCTCTTCTGCTTGGCTCTTTGGACCTGAGCTTCCTGGTAAAAACAAGACCCCCCCCCCCAAAAAAAAATGATGTGATGAGAGAACACAGAAATATCTGGAACATGTTCAAGATCAGGGAGGACACTGTGAGAAGACGAACTCACTCCACCTCTCAGCTCAGACAAGTTGGACGTGCCTCTGGGACACCCCTGGCTCCCTTGGGCTGGCGTGGGGAATGGAAACTTTGGCCCTGGGTAGTTGTTTCTGCAGCTTCTCCACTCCCTGCTCACCCCCTCCTCACTGACAGTTTCCCAGAGCAATTCCATTCTAGCATTCATCCATCCACCCATTCTTCACCATCCGCCAGCCAGTCCCCAGTGCAGCAGGGCTCAGGAAACTGCTCTTGCCCTGAGCAGAGCTGACCGAACCCTCAGGAGCTAACTGGGGGCTGGGAGAGATGCCATGGTGTGCATCGCTCACTTGGGACCCTGTTATTCATTAAGGAAGAGATGCTGTGCCCTGGCCCAGGGATGTGGGAGTGAGTTGCCCACCACCTACCTCCTGCCCATGCTTGTGTGGTCTGGATCCCAGTCTCTATGGCGATTCAGTGCAGGATTCTGTGGGGGTGCTCAAGGGCCTATTGTGGCAGAGGCAGCATTTGCGTGGTTCGTGGGTGAGCCTGGGCTCCTAGAGGCTGAGTGTGGCATGAGCACTCCTGTGAAAGAGGCTGAACAGTGCGCTACCTGGAAACCCTGGCAGGAGAGTGCACCGCTGGGCAGGGGAGGGAGGCCGGGAAAGTAACACACATTGACCAAGGGCAGCACCAGGGGGAAGAGCACCTCACCGAGCCCGGGTCCTGGGACCCAGAGAGAGCAAAGTGGTGAAGGTGTCTGTGGTGAGGCGGCCAGAGGGCTGATAGTGACCCACTCTGTCCCATTCTAGCAACATTCAAGGTGTCTGCAGTGAGGCGGGCAGAGGCCTGATAGTGACCCACTCTGTCCCATTCTAGCAACGTTCAAGGTGTCTGCGGTGAGGCGGGCAGAGGCCTGATAGTGACCCACTCTGTCCCATTCTAGCAATGTTCAGAGGAGCTGACAGGAGCAATTGAATGCCCCAGGCCCGTTCTTCCCCGGAGTCTGAGCCTCCCTCCTGGGTGCCTTCACAAGCCCTTATCCCAGCTCTGCCTGGCTCCTGTGGGTTCCAACACACCAAGCAGACATTGGGGTGCGATCCCACATAGACATGGTCCAGTTCACAGCAAGCAGACATGGGCAGGATCCCATGGCATTAAATGTGGAAAGGCTTACAAAGGGCCCTGAGTCAGAGACAAAGTTACTGCAAACGGACCAGCATGCTTTCTACCATGATGTATCTCGGGCAACAGCAGAATCTGAGTCAACTTCTGCTCATTCTTAGCCTATGACAAGCATTGAGACACAAGGTGACATTCCTAGCACTTAAATAAGGAAGAATATCCAACCAGTCCCTTTTTGGGTGGAAGGAGCTAGCACTATTCTAGGAAGATCTGAATAGATAAATGTTTACCACAGACCTCCTGCGTCCTCCAGATCATGTCCCTCCAGCCCGAGGGGTTAGTGTAAGGCTAATCAGGAAGTTGCTGCTGTGAGTCTGTGGTCCCATGTGGGTTCTAACGTACCCCGGAATGAAATGCAGTTCCACATGGCCTTCCAAACTCTACATGTAGTCATTTCTTTTTTTTTTTATTGAATGGTAACTATGTACATTAATGCACTTCTGGGGTACAGTGTGGGGTTTTCACACACAATCCAAAACACTTCCATCAAACTGGTTAACATAGCCTTCATGTCATTTTCTTAGTTATTATTTT
>CAUYTI010015711.1:0-27388 GCA_963575145.1 Galago senegalensis | reverse complement strand
TACACCTAAGGTGGCGGGTTTGAATACCCAGCCCGGACCTGTCAAACAACAATGACGGCTGCAACCAAAAAAATAGCCGGGCGTTGTGGCGGGCGCCTGTGGTCCCAGCTACTTGGGAGGCGGAGGCAGGAGACTCGCTTGGGCCCAGGTGTTGGTGGTTGCTGTGTGGTGTAATGCCACGGCACGCTACCCATCGGGACCGCTTTAGGCTCTTTCTCAAAAAAAAAAAAAAAAAAAAAAAAAAGATAAAATCTGTTGGCCTTATAGTAGACTCACATCAATACTTTCTGTATGTACTATAAATTCATGTAAATGTCAGTTCAATATGAAGGTCATTAGAAATACATTTTAAAAATTGTTTTATATACATATATCTATATATATTTTTGGGAGGGTATCTTAGTCACCCTGGGTAGAGTGAGTGTGGTATCATAGCACACACCGAACTTTTTGGGCTGAAGAGATCCTCTCACTTCAATCTCCCAGGTTAAGTGAGACTTTAGTGGCCAGCCACAATCCCCACTAGTTTTTGTATTTTTAGTAGACAAGGTTTCATGCTTGCTCACGCTGGTTTTAGCTCCTGCGCTCAAGTGATCCACCCACCTTACCGTCCAAAGTGCTAGGATTACAGGTACGAGCCAAAGTGCTAGGCTAAATTTTTATAAATTTTAGGTCTTTTCTTTGTTTTCTCAACTGATCCTCCTGCCTCAGCTATCCAGGAATCTTGGAATATAAGTGTGCACCACAACATACAACTTAAAATTATTAAGACAAAATGTATTTATTATGTAATTTCTTTTATTAAGCAATTTGGGTGAAATCAAATATGCTGGGTGCCAGTTTTCCCAGCACAACTAGAAAAACATCTTGCTTTCCTGAAAGATTATCACTCTCAATAGAAATACAAGCTGGAGGAAGGTGGCAAAGTGGTCTCTAGGGATTCAGCAACAGAAATTATCTCCTTGTCACAAAGTGAAGTTGAGATTGAAGGATTTTCCCTCTTATTATCTTTTCATTTTCCTCTGCAGATGCTCACTAATTTCCAAAGGTGATTTCCAAGCATCTGATCTTCGATAACGCCCACATTAAGAAACCTCATTGTGGGATACAAATTCTCACACCTCTTCTGTGTATATCATCATTGTCAATCTCTCAACCAAAGGTTAGGTGTATGTGAACAACCACGATCCAGGGAATGAAAAGTAAAGCCTGGGTACAGTGTTACAAGAGTGAATACAGTTGGCTCCTAGCTTATCCACTAAAACAAAGTCCCATTTTCAGTGCAGATTCCACACAGGAAATGCATAAGAGATAATATTTAAATATTATGTCACTGAGTCCTACAAAGACAAAAGGGAGCAGAATTATTCTTATTGCCCAGACATTACTTCATTTCATCATAACTTCCATACTAGTATATGTGCATTTCTGATTAACGTGCCAAGGGGCACACTTAGCATAGGAGAGAAGCCTGTAGAAATATCACACAGAGCATGTTCACCCACAGGATGCATGTTTGAGGGTCTAAGAGTCTGAAGTCGTATCTCTAAAATTTCCACTGGACTCACATAAGTATCCTAGGGTGAGCATAGAGACAATAACTTTCCTACTGAGGACAATGACTTTGTAGCAATCATACCTACCTAAGTGCATGTATACAAAACAATTTGTTGTTTAATTTTACCAACAATGTGTTCTATGTGCCTCAACCAACAGAGCCTAACGTGGTGATTTTCAAATAATGTGCCCAGGTACAGTGATGTGCCCTGAGAAGATCTTTGGTGTGCCTCAAAAATTGTTAAAGATTAGCTCAGTGTCTGTATCTCAGTGGCTAGGGTGCTGGCCACATATAATATGCTAGGGCTGGCAGGTTTGAGCCTGGCCTGGACCAGCTAAAAACTACAATAGCCATGTGTAGGTGGCCCACGTAGGTCAATGGGTAGGATGCCGGCCAAATACACGGAGACTGGCAGGTTGAATCCCAGCCTGGCACAGATAAACAATAATGGCAACTACAACCAACAAAACAAAACAAATAGTCAGGCATTGTGGCAGGCACCTGTAGTCCCAGCCACGTGGGAGGCTAAGGCAACAGAATCGCTTAAGCCCAAGAATTTGAGGGTGCTGTGAGGCCATGGCACTCTACCAAGGGCAACATAGTGAGACTCTGTCTCAAAAAATTGTTAAACATCACTAATGAAATAACTTAGGAAAGACGGTCATAGCAAAGTAAGTATATTCTTTTTCTTTACTTAAGTGTGCCCCCAGAAGTTTAACTATAGGTTCAATTGTGCTATATTATAAAAAAAGGTTAAAAATCACTGGCCCAATTGCCCAATGTTATTGTCTGTCATGAAGTATACTCCTCAGGTGAGATAAAGGATGTTTGTAGAAATACTGTGGCTTAATTACAGCACGAAAAACTATTAAGTTCAAACTGGGGTAGTATGCTGTACCCAGAATAAAACAATTGCAAATTACAGTGCCAAGAGATAAATGTGAATGGCATCAAGTTCATGTTCTACAGGTAGTTTTAACAAAATTGTCTTTTCAGATAGAACTTACTTCTCTCTTTAGCTTAAGACAAGACTACTTTTTAAATCAATAAATAACACCTATTGCCATTAAATGCAGAAGGGGACCACTAGTATTCCTGTGGTATTTCTACAGTCTTTATTAGGCCTTAAGAGCATATTACTGAGGCCTGGCATGGTGGCTCCTCCCTGCAAACCTAGCACTCTGGGTGAGGCTGAGGTGGGTTGTTTACTTCTGCTCAGGAATTCAAGATCCCCATTAGCAAGTGTGAGACTCCCCACTCTAAAATCGGCCAGGTGTTTTAGTGGGGGCCTTTAGTCCCAGCTACTATGGAGGCTGAAGGAAGAGGAACCTTTAAGCCCAAGAGACTGCTGTTGCTGTGAGTTATGACACCATGGCACTCTATCCAGGGCAACAAGGTACAAGTGTGTTTCAAAAAAAAATAAAACACAAAAACAAACAAACAAAAAGTACAAGGTATTCAAGGTATTACTGCTTTACCATAAAATTCTTAGGGTCCAAAGATTGTGGCCTGTTCTCTTTCTCTGATTTGGTAGAACAGCTGGTTCCTATAACCCACCATACTTTCTTTAAGAAGTGTGTGCTGGATGCTCTAGGCATGAAGACTGACGCCACAGTTGTACAATATTCACTGCTCACTGCCATCCTGCATAAATTAGCCAATATTTAATCTCAAAGGCAAAAATAACAATGAGAGACCAGGTTGGGAGAATTGCTAGAACCAAACTTTGAAACCCGCCTAGGGAATACAGTGAGATACTTTTTGTCAAAAACAAATTGAGAATAATGAGTTGGACCAAATACTCTCATCCCAGCTATCTGGAAGGCAGAGAGAATGAGACAGATGGAGGCTGTGCATCATGGGTAGGGGAATGGGCTATGATCACACCAGTGCACTTCACCCTGCCTTATAGTCTTCATAAAAATAGTAACAGAAATTAATCTCCAAAAGCAGCATCCCTTGTTTACAGAAAAATGGCCCAGAAATGATTCTCTGTGATCACCCGAGGACTGTCATTCTATTGATTCTTTCCTAGACACCACAGTGAAAGGTCACTAAGGATGGCATATGAAGACATGTCAAAGTTCAGATTGAAAGTCATAAAAAGTAGCCTTTTCAAAGAAGCTCAAATAATGAAACATTGTTTAACTTAAATATCCCTAACTATGTCAGTATGTCCTTGTATGTGTGATATGCGTCAAGTCATGCCAATCTATTTTGATTTAGAGTTATTCTACACAATGTAACATCAATTATTAAATCTGAAGAACTAGAGACTGATTGATTTCTTGTGCAAACTCTGATATTCCACGTAATGGTGCTTGGGTATTAGTCACATGACAAACATTTCATTTGGGTAGTTTCATAAAAAATGTACCTTTGGATATGGAATGAGGAGTGAGTGAGTGGTCAGGCCTGGATAAAGCCCAGCCACATACTTTGCATTTATTTGATTTTTCTTTAGTATGGACTCCATGATGCTGATTAATGATGGAACTCTTGATGAGAAGTTGTCACCCTCGATGAGTCTGCAGGGTCTCTCACAAATGAATTTTCTGATGCTATGCAAGGTATGAAATGTAATCAAAGGCCTTACTGCATACATTCCACTTATAAAGTTTCTCTCCTGTGTGAATTCTTTGATGACTTTTTTTTTTGAGACAGAGCCTCAAACTGTCGCCCTGGATAGAGTGCCGTGGCGTCACAGCTCACAGCAACCTCCAACTACTGGGCTCAAGTGCTTCTCCTGCCTCTGCCTCCCAAGTAGCTGGGACTAGAGGTGCCAAACACAATGCCCGGCTATTTTTTGGTTGCAGCCATCATTGTTGTTTGGCAGGCCCAGGCTGGAATCGGACCTGCCAGCTCAGGTGTATGTGACTGGCACCTTAGCCACTTGAGCCACAGGCGCCAAGCCTCTTTGATGACTTTTAAGGTACAATTTTAAACTGAAGACCTTGCCACAATCATAATATTTATGTTTCTCTCTGGTACAAATACTGAGGTTAACTCTTAAGGATACCTACTTTCTGCCTAAAAACCTTACCACAATCATCACATATATAGGGTTTGTTCACATTATGAATAGCCCAATGTACATGAAGTTTTCAACAAAATCTAAAATAGTCATTTGAAAAGCTCCTCTCCT
The DNA here is from genome assembly GCA_963575145.1 of Galago senegalensis. Taxonomy (NCBI): domain Eukaryota; kingdom Metazoa; phylum Chordata; class Mammalia; order Primates; family Galagidae; genus Galago; species Galago senegalensis. The sequence goes on along the minus strand of CAUYTI010015711.1, from coordinate 22,685 downwards.
ATATGAATGCTGTGATATTGTATAAGATATCTCTTGCAAGCAAAGTCCTCGCTACACTCATTGCATTTATAAAGCTTCTCTTTAGCACGTGTTTTCAGATGAATTATAAGGGATATCTGTGTCTGAAGGCCCTGCCACATTCAATATACTTTTAACCTTTCTCTCCAGTGTGTGTCTTCTGATGAACTGTAAGGGTTTTATTCCATCAAAGGTCTTATTATATTCATACACTTGTAATTTGTCTCTCCAGTATGAATTCAGAATGAACTGTTAAGGATGATTTGCACCTGAAAACCTTGACTCAACCATCACATTTATAGAGTTTCTCTGCATTATGGATAACCCGATGTATATGAAGTTTCGAACATGACCTCAGTTTTTTTCCACTGTCACTGCATTTATAGGGCTTCTCTCTCCTATGAATGTCCTGATATTTCACAAGTTATCTTTCACATGGCAATGCACATTCCATTTGTACAGTTTCTCTCCAATGTGTTCTTTTTCTGATGAACAGTAAGGGATATCTTTTCTCTAAAAGCCTCACTTTTCTCTAAAAGCCTCTAAAAGTCATTGCCTTTGCAAGGTCTCCTTTCTGTATGAATGCTCTGATGTCATGTAAGTAGGAATTGAATCTAAAGGCTCGGCACCTATAGCTCAACCAGCTAAGGCGCCAGCCACGTACACCTAAGGTGGTGGGTTCGAATCCCTAGCCCGGACCTGCCAAACAACAACGGCTGCAACCAAAAAATAGCCGGGCGTTGTGGTGGGCGCCTGTGGTCCCAGCTACTTGAGAGGCAGAGGCAAGAGACTCGCTTGAGCCCAGGAGTTGGAGGTTGCTGTGAGCTGTAATGCCATGGCACTCTACCCAGGGAGGGGGACAGCTTGAGGCTCTGTCTCAAAAAAAAAAAAAAAAGAATTGAATCTAAAGACCTTACCATACTTATTACATCTGTAAGTTATCTCTCTGATACGGCTTCTCCAATGGTGTATAAAGTCTGAATTTTGCCTGAAGGCCTTGCCACACTCTTTACCACTATGAATTACCCCATGGTTAGGAGGCCATAAAGACCCACTAAAGGCTTTGTCATGCTCATTATGCCTGTAACATTTGTCTCTAATGACTGCATTCAGTTCTTGTGCGACTATTGGAGAATTCCCAATATCATTCTTGTATTTATACACATGTGGGCTGAGTTTAGAAGGAATGTTTTCAAGTGGTGAACGTGAGGTAGTATGGTTGAGAGAGTTTCAACTTCATTACATGCATCAATTTTACCTTCCTCTTAAAGGCAGATGGCAGTAAACACTTAATCTAAGATGATGTTATTTAATAGGTTTGTATCCTTTCCCAATAAACAGTTCTTCTGTAAAAAGAAAAAGGGAGTGGAACTTGAAACTATGACTCTGGCATTTCTGGATTCTGAGCATAAGACTAGGATCTGTACCACCTACTTGGACATTGAAAGGAACATCTGTATACTTTGCAGGTCACATTAGCAATGCTAAAAAACGTAAGGAGGTGACTCATGCAGTGGAGTAGTGGGCCATTTGCAGGAGCTGGGAGGATTTTTTTTTTTTTTTTGAGACGGAGCCTCAAGCTGTCCCCCTGGGTAGAGTGCCATGGCATCACAGCTCACAGCAACCTCCAACTCCTGGGCTCAAGCGAGTCTCTTGCCTCAGCCTCCCAAGTAGCTGGGACTACAGGCGCCCGCCACAACGCCTGGCCTTTTTTTTGGTTGCAGCCATCACTGTTGTTTGGCGCGCCTGGGCTGGGGATTCAAACCCGCCACCTTAAGTGAATGTGGCTGGCGCCTTAGCCGCTTGAGCCACAGATGCCAAGCCAGGAGCTGGGAGGATTATGGGTGAATTTCAGAGAGATTATGAATAGAGAAACACAACAGATCCTGAAAGCTACAAAAAAAAAAAAAAGGCACAGATAAGCTTAAGAAGCTCCTTACATATTAGTAATACTACTTAAAAATCTACACAGAGTTCAAACTAATCAAGAAGAAAAGAGCAAACAATTCCATTATCATTAGGCAAACTACAAGAACAAAAAGTCTCAAGAAGACAGATAACTTCAACATACACATGAAAAAGTGCTCATCAACTGGAATCAGCAAAGAAATGCAATTCAAAACCAACTTCAGCGGTGGTGCCCATAGCTCAGCGCGTAGGGCTGGTGGGTTGGAATCTGACCAAGGCAGCTAAACAGTTACAACAGCAACCAAAAGAGAAGGGCTCCTATAGTCCCAACTACTTGGGAGGCTGAGGGAAGAGAACCATTTGAGCCCAAGAGTTTGAGGCTGCTGTGAGTTGTGATGCCACAGCACTTGCTCTAGGGCAAGAGCTTGACCCTCTGTCTCAAAATAAATAAATAAATAATATAATAAAATAATAAAAAATAAATAACATGTAGCAACATAATAACCAAGAGAGAAAGCTCTGTTGCCATTTTACTGGAAACGGTGTCACATAAGGTTGTCCGACCTTTTTTTACCTGCCATACTTTGGAGAAAGAAAGATTGTCTTGGGCCACCCATTGAATACACAAACACTAACAAAAGGTGATGAGCAACGATAGGGATGTGAATGATTTTTGCAAAATCCTACACCACAGATGAACAAAACAGTCCTGAAATAATCCACAAGGACCATTCCAAGATGGTGGCCAAGTAGCAGCTTCTGTGCAGCTGGGCGCAGTTGAGAGTGGGGAGAGAAGAATCCAGGTATCTCTGGGTAGTGGGTTTTGCCCAGAGGCTTCCCTTTGATGACTTAGGAAGTCAGCAAGAGACTTCTGGAACCCATGAGAAGTGGTAAAAAACTGGCAAGTTGGAGGCTGCCCACAGTTGTCTAACCATAGCAACAGCAAGACTACAAGCAGAAAAAGCTTTACCTGTGGGCTGTTTTGGTTTTTTTGGACTTGGGCACTTGATTGAACTGCCTTGGGAGATCTTGGGAGGGTGTGAAGACGACTTTGGGTGTTGTCTGAGGCCCCCAGACTGAGCAGCTGAGTCGGAGGGGAGCTGTGGGCTGCCTGCACAGCTGCCTCTACATGTTGCAGTGCGGGCATCAGCTGGGAGACCTTGGCCGAGTAATTTAGTGCCTGAGCTGCCCAAAGGTGGGGACTGAGACACTGGGGAAGTGGGGTGATCCAAGTGTTTGGCAGACTAACAGCCTCGGCCCTCAGAGGCATAGAGGGAGTCTGGATTTGGCGCACTGGATAAGTGGGCAGCCACGCCAGGAGAGATGGCTGGAGAGATCAGCGATAAGCGCTTTCCTTGGAAAGCTTCTGCAGGGCCAAGGTTCACAGTTTGGAGTGTCTTTTAAGTGGACTGAGGAGACATTTGGACTCCCAAGCCCGCAGGGTTTGAGAGACCAGCAGAGGCCGCCAGTTTCCACCTGGAACAGCTGTTATCAATACTGCGATCAACACCTCATACCTCAGAAGATCACCTGTTGACTGTACAACATTCAGCAGGATATATATACTGCTTGGTTGTTTGGTTTGGGGGATTTTTTTGCCTTAATTTCAACATTTTTCCTTGACATTTTTTTCCTTTTTGCTCTTTTATCTCCCTTTTTTTCACTATTCTAAACACAATCTTCCATTTTTGTCTTCTTTAATAATTAGAATTTCATTTTTGTCAGTGTTTCTGCCCCTATTATGTGCCCCCCCACCCAGTTTTATCCCATAAGGGTTTTGGCTTGTTTGTTTTGGTTTGATTTACGGTATTTTTGTCTTTCATCTATACCTGGTGGAGGTGGGGTACTGTGTCTGATCCGGCTGGCAAAGAGCTGTTGACCTCAAGGGAACCACCCATCCCAGCACCCCCAGAGGTGGGGGGGTTTTCAGGTTGGGTCATAGTACCCTACTATGCATCTATATTCCTTGTGTTTCCTTTTTTCAGTACCTTTCTTCTTTTTGTCAATATTTCCTTTTACTCACCCCCTCTTCTTTCTCTTCTTTCTTTCTTTTTAAAATCTCTTTTCCCTTCTTGCTCTTCAATCTTCTCATCCTTCTGATCTCGTACCAAAAGGTCTCATTAAAACTTTAGGCTAGAGGCACAGTTACTTAAAGAGCAGGCTCGGCACCTATAGCTCAACCAGCTAAGGCGCCAGCCACGTACACCTAAGGTGGGTTCGAATCCCCAGCCCAGACCCGCCAAACAACAATGATGGCTGCAACCAAAAAATAGCCAGGTGTTGTGGCGGGCGCCTGTGGTCCCAGCTACTTGGGAGGCAGAGGCAAGAGACACGCTTGAGCCCAGGAGTTGGAGGTTGCTGTGAGCTGTAATGCCACGGCATTCTACCCAGGGGGACAGCTTGAGGCTCTGTCTCAAAAAAAAAAGAGCAAGAATAAGTGAAAGGAAAATTAGCCTAAGGAAATCGATACAAGAAAGCACTCATGAAGAAGAATCAGCAGAAAAATCCTGGCAACATGAAATACCAGTTTAGAGTAATCCCTTCTAGGGATTGTGAAGTAGCTAACGCAGAGGATTCTGCTTATAAAGAAATGTTACAGGGTGGTGCCTGTGGCTCAGAGGAGTGGAGCACCGACCCCATATGCCAGAGGTGGTGAGTTCAAACCCAGCCCTGGCCAAAAAACTAAAATAAAGAAAATAAAAATAAATAAATAAATAAATAAATTAAAAGGTTAGAAATGACAGAAAGGGCATTTAGAATACAGATGATGAAAACAATGAAGGAAATGATGGGAACAATGAAGGAAATTGCTGATAAAGTGGAAAATAACGAAAAGGAAATTCAAAAATAGAATCAAATAAGAGATGAACGATATGAAGAATATAGAAAGGATATAGCAGAGCTGAAGGAACTGAAGCAGTCAATAAGGGAACTTAAGGATACAATGGAAAGTAACAACAACAGATTAGACCAAGCAGAAAAATCTCAGAAGTTGAGGATAAAGCTTTTGAGATAACTCAGATAGTTAAAGAGGCAGAAAAGAAGAGAGAGAAAGCAAAATGTTCACTGACAGAATTATGGGACTCTATGAAGCATTCAAACATATGAGTTATAGATATCCCTGAGGGGGAAGAAGAATGCCCCAGAGGAATGGAAGCCATTCTAGAAAATATTATAAGTGAAAACTTCCCAAATATCACCAAAATTTTGACATACTCCTTTCAGAGGAATACCGGTCACTGGTTGCCTCAACTCCAATGGAGCTTCTCCAAGGCATACAGTGATGAAACTATCTAAAGTCAAGACAAAAGAAAAGATTTTGCAAGCTGCCAGGAGTAAGCACCAGACCTATAGGGGCAAATCTATCAGGGTGACCACGGAATTCTCTAATGAAACTTTTCAAGCCAGAAGACAATGGTCATCTATCTTTAACCTAATTAAACAGAACAATTGCCAGCCCAGAATTCTATATCCCACTAAGTTAAGCTTTAAAATTGACAGAGAAATCAAATCTTTTATTGATATGCAAACCTCAAGGAAAATTTGCCACAACAAGACCAGCTTTACAGGATATATTTCAACCTGTTCTACACACTGACCATCACAATGGACCTTCAGCAAAGTAAACAACCAGAAATTAAAGGATAAAGCCTAGTTTACACAATGATGCAAAAGACAAAACTAAGCAATGGACTTTGACCAAATATGTTGAATAGAAGGCTGCCACACTTATCAATTATCTCAATAAATGTCAATGGCTTGAATTCCCCACTGAAGAGGCATAGATAGGCTGATTGGATTAAAAAAACACAAGCCATCTATTTCCTGTTTGCAGGAAATACACCTCACATCAAAAGACAAATTAAAACTAAGAGTTAAGAGTTGGTAGTCAATTTTTCAGGCAAACAGAATTCGGAAGAAAAGAGGGGTTGTTAAAACTAAGAGTTAAGGGTTGGCAGTCAATTTTTCAGGCAAATGGAATTCAGAAGAAAAGAGGGGTTGGAATCTTATTTTCAGATACTTGTGGATTTAAAGCAACCAAAGTCAAAAAAGACAATGATGGTCACTTCATATTGGTCAAGGGAAAGTTACAACAATAAGACATTTCAATTTTAAATATTTATGCACCCAATTTAAATGCTCCTAGATTCTTAAAACAGACCTTACTCAGTGTGAGCAATATGATATCCTATAACACCATAATAACAGGAGACTTTAACACCCCTCTCTCAGAACTTGACAGATCCTCTAGACAGAAATTAAACAAAGATATTAGAGATTTAAGTGAGACCCTAGAACAACTGTGCTTGATAGACATATAGAACACTCCATCCCAAAGATAAAGAATATACATTCTCCTCATCGTCCCATGGAACTTTCTCCAAAATTGGTCATATCCTAGGACACAAAATAAACCTTGATAGAATCAAAAGAATTGAAATTCTACCTTGCATCTTCTCAGATCACAAGGCACTAAAAGCGGAACTCAACTCCAAAAAAAACGTTCAACTTCACACAAAGGCATGGAAGTTAAACAACCTTATGCTGAATGACAGTTGGGTGCAGGAAGAAATAATAAAGGAAATTATTAGCTTCCTTGAGCATAACAACAAGGAAGACACAAGCTACGAAAACCTATGGGATACAGCAAAAGCAGTCCTGAAAGGAAAACTTACTGCTTTAGAAGCCTACATTCGAAAAACAGATAGAGAGCAAACTCACAAGGCATCTGATGGAATTGGAAAAAGAAGAACAATCTAAGCCTAAACCCAGTAGAAGAAATATACAAAATTAAATCAGAGATTAATGAAATTGAAAACAAAAGAAACATTCAAAAAATTAATGAAACAAGGAGTTGGCTTTTTGAAAAAATAAATAAAATATATAAACCTTTGTCCAGACTAACTAGAAATAAAAAAGTAAAATCTCCAGTAACCTCAATCAGAAATGATAAAGGGAAATAACAACTGATGCCACAGAAATACAAGAGATTATCTCTGAATGCTACCAGAAGCTTTATGCCCAGAAATTTGGCAATGTAAAGGAAATGGATCAATATTTAGAATCACACCCTCTCCCTGGACTTAGCCTAGATGAAATAGAGCTCCTCAACAGACCAATTTCAAGCACTGAGATCAAAGAAACAATAAAAAATCTCCCAACAAAAAAATGCCCTGGTCCGGATGGCTCCACACCAGAATTCTATCAAACCTTCAAAGAAATGCTTATCCCTATAATGCAGAAATTATTTCAAAAAACTAAGGAGGTGGGAATCTTCCTCAACACATTCTATGAAGCAAACATCGTTCTGATACCAAAACCAAGAAAAGACCCAACTAAAAAGGAGAATTTCAGACCAATTTCACTAATGAATATAGATGCAAAAATTCTCAACAAAATCCTAGCCAATAGATTATAGCTTATTATCAAAACAGTCATACATCATGATCAAGTAGGTTTCATCCCAGGGATGCAAGACTGGTTTAATATATGCAAGTCTATAAACATTATCCATTGTATCAATAGAAGTAAAACCAAAGACTATATGATCCTCTCAATAGATGCAGAAAAAGCATTCGATAAAATCAAGCATCCTTTTCTAATTAGAACACTGAGGAGTATAGGCATAGGCAGCATATTTCCTAAACTGATCCGGCTCAGCGCCTGTGGCTCAAGCAGCTAAGGCGCCAGCCACATACACCTAAGGTGGCGGTTTCGAATCCAGCCCTGACCCGCCAAACAACAATAATGGCTGCAACCAAAAAATAGCCGGGCGTTGTGGCGGGTGCCTGTGGTCCCAGCTACTTGGAAGGCTGAGACAGGAGACTCGCTTGAGCCCAGGAGTTGGAGGTTGCTGTGAGCAGTGAAGCCATGGCACTCTACCAGGGGGACAGCTTGAGGCTCTGTCTCAAAAAAAAAAAAAAAAAAAAAAAACTGATCAAAGGTATCTACGACAAACCCACAGCTAATATTTTACTGAATGGAGTAAAACTGAAATCTTTTCCTCTTAGAACTGTAATCAGACAAGGTTGTCTTCTGTTACCATTACTATTCAACATAGTACTGGAAGTTCTAGCCAATAAATTAGACAAGACAAGAAAATAAAGGACATCCAAATTGGAGTATAAGAGGTCAAACTCTCCTTCTTTGCTGGTGATATGATCTTATACTTAAGAGAACCCTAAAGACTCAACCACAAGACTCTTGAAAGTTATTAAAAAATACAGTAATGTTTCAGGATATAAAATCAGTGTCCACAAGTCAGTTGCTTTCGTATATGCCAACAACAGCCAAGATGAGAGGTTAATTAAAGACACAACTCCCTTCACCATAGCCCCGAAGAAAATGAAATACTTAGGAATATACCCAACAAAAGAGGTGAAGGACCTCTATAAAGAAAATTATGAAACCTTAAGAAAGGAAATAGCAGAGGACTTTAACAAATGGAAGAATATACCATGCTTATGACTGGAAGAATCAACATTGTTAAAATGTCTATACTTCCCAGAGCAATTTACCAATTCAAGGCCATCCCTATTAAAATACCAACATCCTGGCTCTGCGCCTATAGCTCAACCAGCTAAGGCGCCAGCCACGTACACCTAAGGTGGCGGGTTTGAATCCCCAGCCCGGACCCGCCAAACAACAATGACGGCTGCAACCAAAAAATAGGCGGGCGTTGTGGCGGGCGCCTGTGGTCCCAGCTACTTGGGAGGTGGAGGCAGGAGACTCGCTTGAGCCCAGGAGTTGGAGGTTGCTGTGAGCTGTAATGCCACGGCACTCTACCCAGGGTGACAGCTTGAGGCTCTGTCTCAAAAAAAAAGAATTATCAAGGGCCTGGTACAGTGGCTCAAGTCTGTAATCCTAACACTCTGGAAGGCTGAGCGGGGTGGGTCCCCTGAACTCAGGAGTTTGAGACCAGCCTAAGCAAGAGTGAGACCCCATCTCTAAAAATAGTCAGGCATCGTGCCAGGCACCTGTAGTCCCAGCTACTTGGGAGACTAGAGTTTGAGGTTGCTATTTGCTATGACACCACAGCACTCTACTGAGAGTAACACAGTGAAACTCTGTCTCAGAAAAAAAAGAGAGAGAGAGAGAGAGAGAGAATTATCATTGAGGCTGGGCACAGTGGCTCACACCTACAATCCCAGAACTCTGGGAGGCCAAGGCAGGTGGATCACTTGAACTCAGGAGTTTGAGACCAACCTGTGTACGAATGAGACCCCCCCATCTCTACTAAAAATAGGAACACTGGCTGGGCATTGTGGTGGGCACCTGTAGTCTCAGCTACTCAGGAGATTGAGGCAGGAGGATCACTTGAACCCAGGGGTTTGAGGTTGCTGTGGGCTAGACTGATACCATGGTACTCTAGTCCTGGTGATGGAGTAAATGTCTATCTCAAAAAAAAGTGAAAAAGAATTATCTTTGAGAATGATTTATCCAACTAGATCCCATCTCTGACAGGGGCATGCACTGTTCCCACATCCCATTGAAATGCTAGAGGGGATGCATCCAACTTGAATATGTCCCAAGTTGATATTTATAAATGACTTGACCCTTTGTCATCCACCCAGAGGGTTCATGCACATTACCTCTTCTAATCCAACTCCTGGAAGGCTGATAGCATTGTTATCCCCATTGTGTGGCAAACAAGCTAAAGTCCAGAGACTTGTCCAAGGACATGGCATTGGAAAAGGGCCCAGTTAAGCCTAGACTCCAAGCTCCTGAGTGACCTGCTTTTTCCACTTTGCCTTTTTAAAACGTACTTAGATTTCACCTAGAAGCCACATTGGTGCCAAGACTGCTATCTTGCCATAGGTGAGAGTTATAAAACCACTTTCCTCTTCCCCAGACAGGCCTGGGGCTCTGAAGCTACAGAGAGACAAAGTCCTGCATTTCTAATCCTCTGAGGCCTGGAGAAAGAACATATCATCAACAGAGACAGCCCATTACATCATCTGGCAGAATTAGGGACAGGGAGATGAGGAAGGGACAGGAGGGAGGGAAAGAAGGAAGGAAGGAAAGAAGGAAGGAAGGAAGGAAGGAAGGAAGGAAGGAAGGAAGGAAGGAAGGAAGGAAGGAAATGTCCCCCAGAATAGAGTGAGGAAGAAAGGGGGGGAAAGAGAGGAGGGAAGAAAGGCCAGTGAACAATTCTCTAAAGACTCCTGGGACATCACACACACTCTAATATACAAACCACACTTGTGCACACTTACACACGCACCTGTATGAGGCTGTGATGGAATGAGCACGGGCTTTGAAGCCTGGTAGACCTGGTGAGTTTCTTGGCTCTAGCACTACCGGCTGTGAGTCTGTAAGTAAATCACCAGATCTTTCTAAGTCTCCATTTTTTTTCATCTGCAAATTGAGGAATTAATACCCATCCAAAACTGTTGCACCAGAGGCCCAAGGAGCGGAGGAATGGGAAACCGTGGCCGTGGGACACAGAGCAGCTCTAAGGTGAAAATATTTGAGAACCTCAGACAGCCCTCAAAGAAGCCATATAGGAGAAAGCGTTCTCCAGCATTCACAACCCCCACAAAGAAATCCAAATTCTTTTCCTCCTTATGGCTTTGATACCAAGCCTACATCTCCCTCCCTCTGAAGAATCTTTCCATCCATCACCACCTAATGTATCTTCCAGACGTGACCAGAGAACTCCCCCAGTTGCCCTCATCTCCCCTCCCGTCTTCTGTTCCAGAACCAAAGCCAACCACCCACAGGAGGATAAAACTGAGACAGGCCTGGGCCTTCTGTCCTCAGCTGGGCCTCTCAGTGGCACTGCAGAAACAGCAGAGAGAGAGAGAGAGGGAGAGAGCTCACACTTAAGGAGGCTAATGGAGGGACCTAGAGGTATCAACCTGGAGCAAAGATTTGAAAAGGTCCAGGGTAGGGCAAGACCCAGGCCCACTGCAGTCACTTTGCTGACCTATGCGAAGGCCACGGGCAAATTTGAGAGTCAGATCCTGAGGTTGTTGATCAAATAAACTTAGCTGAGTCCAGAGCTATGGTAGAGCGAGATAGAGGTGGTGGCTGGGGTGGGGATGGCTGGGGCATCCAGGGGCATGGATGGGATGAGCAGTCTGTAGCCACAGGTGCCCCTGGACATCAATCCAGTGGGCTGAGTCAGCGACCCAAGCTGGAGGCGTAAAGAGAACAATTGGGCTGGAACAGGCTTCTTCAGAAACAAGCGGGGGCGGTGAGCTGGGCAGGAGAGAAACAGAGGCAGCTACATCAAGCAGGCACCTGTGAGCAGCTTGGGCGTTAGTGCTGCCCTGTTCCCAGGGGATGGTGCCTGGGGCAGCTTTGATCCCTGCAGCGGGAGCACTGTCATGGGGCAGGCAGCCTTCTGTCCAGGGAGCCAGCCCCCCTCTTCTTTAGCTGCCTCATTAAAACAGACTCTCCCCTGCCTGCCCTCTTCCTTGCACAACACCGTACTCTTCTGCCCCCAACTTCCCCACGACACCCCACCCTCACACTCTCACTCCAGCCTGCTGAGATCAACAGCTTGACCTCTCTCCACCCTGACTCAGCAAGCTGGGACGCTGCCTCACTCCTGCCCAGAAGGAATGGACACCCTTTGAAGGTTCCACCATGACAACCTAGGTCCTGGCTGTGTGACCTGAAGCATTCCGTGTCATCTCACTGGCTTTGTCCCTTCAGGGAAAAGAAGAAGTTTCCTGCTAGCCCCTGTGCTCTGCGATTCTTATCTCCCCTGCAATGTCAGTGGAGATAGGGGGTTCCCATGTTCTAGACACTGAGTCAAGTGTCTAGAGAAGTTCAGAGAGGTTAGAGCAATTACCCAAGATTGCACAGTGCCTGAGCCAGGATTTAGAACTGTCATCTGCTTGTCTCAGACTGAGTACACAAGAACCTCAACCATCATCAGCTGATTGAGTACAGATGAGAATTCTGACAGTGATGAGCTGAGAAACTCCAGTGGCTGGCTAAAACAGCACGGGGTCCCCAAACCTCAGCACGGAAGATGTCCTCACAGTTGACTGGGTCTATTCTAGAATTTCTGTTACCTCACCCTGTTCTGCTCTCTCCCACTTGGAAAAGCATCCCCTCCCTACACAGGTTCCCCACAAGCAATGATCAAGGGGGTGGGGGGCAGCCACTGAATTGCCATTTGGAAAATTCTAGGCCTGCGAATACACTCTCTGGATCCTCCTGCAGGACCTGAGTGTCCCCTGCACGGAGTGACAGGCAAGGGCGGATCAGCCCAGCCCTTGCTTCCTCTCAGTCAGACCCCTGCAGCCCAGAGCTCCTGGTGGAAGTCTGAGGCTGGGAAATCCTGGGTTCCCTGGACACTTGACTTAAGGCCTAATTCAGGGGAAAGCGCCCCCACCCGGCTTGGGGCCCAGCTCTCTCCTGTTAATTGAGGTAATGACCCAACTCCCAGGACTGCTTCCAGCTTGAAAGGGGCTTTGAGATGCTGGGGATGAAAGGCCCCAGGGATTGAGTACAAAGCGGAGTGCAAACTGTCCTGGGGGTGGGCGGCTGGCCCCGGGGCCTTCCCCAGCCCCCAGGCTGAGTCACTTCCTTTCACCTCTAATGTCCCTTGGGGCGGCCAGGGGAGGGGAGTGGTCTCAGAGACCCTGCATAGCTCAGAGGCCAGGCACAAACTTCAGTTCACCACTTAGATCCGGAGGAACTGCAGGCCTTGTTGCTGGTGGTCAGGAATTTTATAGCTTTGTGACTCTCCTCCTGACAGGTTTGGGAGGGTGAGGTGGCTCATCGATGTGCATCCTTTGTTAGACTTGGAGAAACCCAGGAACAAAGAGGCGAGGAGACTTCCCAAGGTCTCCCCGCATCCTTCCAGGTTACTCACTCCTTTACTGCGAAGCTTCATGGCGCTGGGCTTTGACAGGTGCACAGACATGGTGTTTGCCTTCAGGTAATTTCTTCTGAAGCTAGACTAGTGTCTCTTTAATATCTGGAAGGATCACTAGATATCTCAGGATTTTTTTTTTTTGAGACAGAGCCTCAAGCTGTCCCCCTGGGTAGAGTGCCGTGGTATCTCAGCTCACAGCAACCTCCCACTTCTGGGCTCAAAAGAGTCTCCTGCCTCCGCCTCCCAAGTAGCTGGGACCACAGATGCCCACCACAACGCCCGGCTATCTTTTGGTTGCAGCCGTCACTGTTGTTTGGTGGGTCCAGGCTGGGGATTTGAACCCGCCACCTTAGGTGTACGTGGCTGGCGCCCCAGCCAGTTGAGCTATAGGCACCGGGCCATATCTCAGGATTTTTAAACAAAGAACAACAAAAAACTGAGAGCTGATCAGAGAACAAGGTCTTGGGAGCTGCTGAGGAAGGTGATCCCTGGGCTGGCCTCCATTCCAGCGTTTCAGCACTGCAAAGTTCCTCCTAGAAATTTTCTTCCTGCTGGACTCTGTCAGCATCCATGAAACTAAGCTCATCAGACCAGGCTCCTCGGGTTCTGTTGACCTGGGGAACCTCGAATCTTCCACCTCTCAAGGGACTTGGGTTTCCACTCAGCATTCAGACACATAATTAACAGTGAGCCAGGGCCCATTCTAGGCATGGTCCCTGCCCGCAGAGCAGAGAGCAGCCCTGAGCAGCCCTGTGCAGCCCACCAGGCCAAGCTGGATCCAGGTGCAGGGAGCAGTGTGCTGTGGGGCCCGGTAGGATGGATGGGTCAATTCAAAGCATTTGTACTTTGGAACCAAATCTCTTTCCCTTTCCCATTTAGAGGCATCTCCCCTCGATTCAAGGCCTACCCTGTCACTCCTTAATCTAGCTTGACCTAGCGGAGCTCAAATCAAACTCTAAGCTGTTTCATCCCCTGAGAAATTCTCATCCCTGGAAACCTCCAAAGTCAGGATGATCATAGCACCACTGGGTTAGGTGAGCATGCAGGAAGTCTCAGGACAGCACTTAGCCAGGGGACAGCACCTCAGCCATTCTCCTTCCTTTACTGCTGGTGTTGCAGGAAGACAAGGCCTAGTGGAGAAAAAGAACACCCAAGCACCATGTTTAAAAGAGGAAGGGCTTTATTCCAGCCAGCGGAGCAGCAGCAGATCGGCCATGCTCCCCGACTGGCTCAGTCGTTTCCTTTTTCTCTCCAGTCAAAAAGTTCCAGCCCACGGGTACCTTTCTCATTGGTCAGGGTTTTTTGTTTTTGTTTTTGAGACAGAATCTCAGTATGTTGCCCTCAGTAGAATGCCTAGTATCATAGCTCACAGCAACCTTAAACTCTTGAGCTTAAGAAATTCTTTTGCCTCTGCCTCCCAGTAGCTGGGGCTATAGGTGCCTGCCACAATGCCCAGCTGTTTTTTGTTCTTATTGTTGTTTAGCAGGCCCTGGCCAGGTTCAAACCCACCGGCCCCGGGGCATGTGGCCCCTGCCTTAACCACTGAGCTATGGATACTGAGCCTCATTGGTCAGTTTGAATCAAGCTGCAGAAGCAACCTCCAGCTTTTATAGAACTGTGATCTTTTACAGAAGCAGAAGCAAGCATTAGTTTCCAGGGCCCAGGAAATTAAGTTTCTACAAATTCCTAAGAGCTGAGTCACCACTCTTAGGGGAGGACCTTGCAGCTGTGTCCTTGGCCCTCCTTGAGGCCCTGTTCTCTTAGACCTTATTTTTTTCAGGTGTCTTCTCTCACTGGTACTTTTAAATCCAGGCTTATTTAAAAGCAATGGGAAACATTTGCGTGAACTGTGAAGAACTCTCCAAAGCAAGGGTAGGTCGGGCACAGCACCTCATGCCTGTAGTCCCAGCACTCTGGGAGGTCAACGGGGGTGGGGGATGTTCTCTTGAGCTCAGGAGTTGGAGACCAGCCTGAGCAAGAGTGAAACCCTGTCTTTACTAAAAATAAAAAAAAATTAGCTGGGCATCTGCTACAGTCTTAGCTACTTGGAAGGCTGAGGCAAGAGGATCACCTGGGCTCAGGAGTTTGAAGTTGCTATGAGGTATGATGACGCCACAGCATGCCACTGCACTCTACCCAGGGCAACAGAGTGAGACTTTTCTCAAAACCAAAAAAGGCTCAGTGCCTGTAGGTTGGCGGTTAGAGCACTAGCCACATACACTGGGGCTGGCTAGTTCATATCTAGCCCGGGGCCTGCTAAACAACAATGACAACTACAACAAAACATAGCCAGGCGTTGTGGCAGGTGCCTGTAGTCCCAGCTACAAGGGAGGCTGAAGCAAGAGAATTGCTTAAGCCCAAGAGTTTGAGGTTACTATGAGCTGTGACATAACAGAACTCTACTGAGGGCGACATAGTGAGGCTCTGTCTCAAAAAAAAACAAGGATAGTTAAACTTCAGAGCTGTTGGGTGAGGGAGATTGTGTAATGATGTTACCCTGAGGGCTTTAAAACTGAAGGGAGATGCAGGCCACTCAGCGTTTGGGGTAGCCTGGGGGAGCCTGGCATGGAGGCATGGGACCCCCTGCAATGGTCCCTCTAAATCTCCTTTGGGTTGTTCCCATTCAGAGGCTGCAATGTGGGAGGAGTGTGACCAACCCTCAAGTTTATTTTTTCTATTTTCCTGGGCACCGGGCTCTGTCTTCCTGGCACGGGTCCTTCCTGGGCCCCAGCTCCAGCTTGTTAGTTTTAACTGGAACAATTTCCTTTGAACTCAGTTTCAATTAGCATCACCATGGCGATGGATCAGGGTTTTCACATGTCGACCTGGTCTTCACCCCTTAAGCAATTAGTTCGAAGGAGAAAAGGAAAAGGAGGAGGAGGGGGGAAGATAAGTGTGAGGGGAGAAAGGGAAGAGGAGGGAAAAAGGAGGAAGAAAAGTAAGGGAGTAGGAGAAGGGGGAGATGAGGACTGCGAAGGTGAGGAGGGAGAGAGAGATGGGAGATGAGAAGCCTGGGGAGGATGTGGAGGGAGAAGGGGAGTAAGGGAAGGAGGACCCTTCTGCCAGGCTAAGCCCACGGGCCCACAGTACACCCCCAGCCTTGACCTTCCCAGCACGGTTTTCCCAGGGCTCCCCCTACTGGGAGATGGGAGAACAGCAAGAGCTCTGACAGCTGGGTCTTTGCCTTGAAGCCTGGGAGGAAGTTCACTGTCAGTATTTTCTCAGGGGACATCCAGGAGCCCACCTGTGAATGGTCACCACCAGGCAGCAAGCCCACCTTCCTCCCGCCCCTTCTCCTTCAAGGGCCAGGTGAGTAAGAGACAAGAATGGAGGTGGACTCTCAGGTCCTCTATGTGCTTGCCCTGGGACTTCAGGCAGCCCACCAGCCTCTGTAACATGGCAGTGATGGCCTCTCCTTCCTCAGGTGGAGGTAGGATGGGCCAGGGGGGCACTCAGAGGGTCTGGCACAGGTAGTGGTCTCTGGGGGGGTCATGGCTTGCCTTCTTGACAACTCTCTGTCTAGTCTGGCAGTTTCAGGAAGGCAGCGACTAGGTATTCATGGTCATTGAATTCCCAAACACCAGCACCGTGCCTGGTGCACGTCACTTGGATAGGACATGTAAGGTTTTCAAGTGAATTCATAAACCAATGAACTATTATTTTTCCCCAAATGGGTAGTAAGCGTGTGAAAGGGGGGTAGCACAACAGAATCCACTAGAATCTGGAGTTAACAATTTCTCTTTCTTCAAGATTCAGGCCTTCTGGCTCGGCACCTATAGCTCAACCGGCTAAGATGCCAGCCACGTACACCTAAGATGGCGGGTTCGAATCCCCAGCCCAGACCCGTCAAACAACAATGACAGCTGCAACCAAAAAATAGCCAGGCGTTGTGGCGGGTGCCTGTGATCCCAGCTACTTGGGAGGTGGAGACAAGAGACTCGCTTGAGCCCAGGAGTTGGAGGTTGCTGTGAGCTGTAATGCCACAGCACTCTACCCAGGGGGACAGCTTGAGGCTCTGTCTCAAAAAAAAAAAAAAAAGATTCAGGCCTTCTCCCACCTCCTCCAAGAAGCCCTCCCAGACTTGCCACTGGCCCCTGTACCTCCCCATACCCTCACCCAGCTCCCGCTGTGCTCCATGGCCCCTGCCGCCATCCCCATCACCACACAGTGTAATTTGGATGTGTTCATCGTCTCCCCAGCTAGTTCAGACTCCACAAAAGCAGGAACCATGTCTTATTCCCAGGTCCTTGTGGACCCCAGGCTCTGAGTTGATGCCCTACGATATATCTGTGAATGTGTGAGCCTGAGTAGCCCAAGCAGCAGCAGGTGAATTCAGAGGCCAGTAAAGGTGGACCCTGGGTGAAAACACATGTGTGGACAGAGGACAGGTTGAGTGGGGAACAGCCCTCACAGGATGGGGTCATGGGGACAGAGGCTCCAGAGAGCCATCAGTGATGTCTGCTCTACAAGGACAGAGGAGGGGAGGTGTTTCCTATGTCACCAACCAGAACTCTGACTGCTGTTAGAGCTGAGACCATTTAAAGAAAGAAAAACAGCCTCTGTCTATCCTCTCTCTCTCTCTCTCTCTCAACAGAGTCTCACTCTGTGGCCCTGGATAGAGTGTGTCATTATAGCCCACAGCAACCTTAAACTCTTAGGCTCAAGTGACCCTCTTGCCTCAACCTCCTGAGTAGCTGAGACTGAAGGTGCCTCCACAACACTCAGCTAGTTTTTCTACTTTTAGTAGAGACCGGGTCTGGCTCTGAACTCAGGCTGGTCTCAAATTCCTGAGTGCTACCCTTCCTCATCTGGCTATTGTGAGCACTCAGTGAGGTCCCCACCCAGGATCACCCAAGTGATCCTCCTGCCTCAGTGTCCCAGAGTGCTAGGATAACAGGCGTGAGCTACCACAGTAGCCTCCTCTGTCTATTCTCTGGGAGGAAAGCAGATGGTGGGAGAAACCCTCCCAGGCAGGCGGGAGGTGGGACATTGGCTCAAAGGCTTTCTGACTGACCTAGGCTTGGCGGCTACAACTAGAAAATGTAATTGACCAGAAGCCTCCTCTGGGCAGCCCCCTGCTTCGTGCTTTTACGATTTCCTTGTCTCCCTCTCTTGGAAGGATGGGAGCGTGATGAAGGCTGAGACCCCGCTGCTTCTCAGCTAGCTGGTGTTAGGATAGGCGTTCACAAGTTGATTCCTTCTCAAGATCTCTGGTTTCTTGCCTGCACCCTGGGACACCCTCCCTCCTCTAGCTATTGTGAGCACTCAGTGAGATGATGCAGCAAAGCCCTTGGTTTGATCCTCCCCTCCCCAGGAAGAGCTCAGCCTGCGTTAGCTGTTACCACCTTGCATCTCTTTCTGAGCTTCCTTTTCCCCACTTGTAGAAGGAAAGTAAACTTCTTTCTTAGCACCTTCTCATCCATCCCTCTACATCCAAATCAACAAGCAGCCCTTCCCTTCTGAACACCTGTGCCCACATGATGTCACTATGTCCCTCTGCCCTCCTTTTCCCGCTTTCCCCGTCTCTAGCCCTCGGCTCCTGGTAAAACATTTCTCCTTTTGCTCCTGTGACCTCTCTTTCCAGCCCTCGCCACTGCCCCTGCCTCTTTTCCCAAGTCCTGCCTTTGGCCTCTCTCTCTCTCCCTCCCTCCCCTCTTCTCCTCTGCTGCTCATTATAAAAAAGAAATCTTTCTAAATATGCCAAAAATGCACTCATCCCCCAGGACCCCAGCCCGGCACAAAGGGCTGGTTCTTTCTGGCTGCTCCGTGCGGCCTCCTCCTTGCCCACTGCCTTTGAATCGTGGCCTCATTCACATGACTGGAAGGGCCAACAGGGCATTTTCCCACGTGGCTGGGTGCAGAGGAGGACTGTAGCAGGGGCAGTGAGGGGACAAAGATGATGGAGACGGATAACTTAGAATCTTCCCGAAGTTTGGCTTGTCCTCAGAGGGGAGACAAACTGCTTACTTGATATCGTGAATAACTCCTTGGGACCTAAAGGACCCTGTTGGACACGTGGGAAAGATTCAGGTTAGGAAGCAGGACGATGGCAAAGCAGAAGGATGGCCGCCACATGGAACATTTGGTCTCAAGGACATAAAGATTTCACCTTCTTCCTGGGATGGGTTGGGATCTCTTTGGCACAGAGGTACAGATGGGGCTCCATG
This sequence comes from Galago senegalensis, assembly GCA_963575145.1. NCBI lineage: Eukaryota > Metazoa > Chordata > Mammalia > Primates > Galagidae > Galago > Galago senegalensis. The sequence goes on along the minus strand of CAUYTI010015711.1, from coordinate 3,755 downwards.
ATCCCTGGGAGACTCTCTGGATGTGAACACCCTGGGATTCTTAAGTAAGCCTAGAGCTCCCCTCCTCGCGTCCCCCCCATGTGCACTCTGACCAAGTCTCTGGTCCACAGGAGCGCTGACTTGGGGCATGTGCAGCTCCTCCCCTCAAAGGCCAGGGTGACCTTGCTCCAGCTCAGTGCAGCCCCGGGGCTGGGGGAGAGAGAGTGGGGTGGAGGAGGGGAGCACCCAAGGCCTTGTGTCGAACGTGGAGCCCAGCCTTCTCACGGGGGCTGAAGGACAGATGCAGCAAAGCCAGCACACAGGCTCAGGAAGACCCCGCTGGCACCTGTGGAAACCTCCATTGGGGGGCAGGCTGGTGGGAGAAGGTCTTGGCCTCAGCATTCCCTGCCCTTTTATGCTCACGTCCTGAGTTTCCCAGTCTCTTTCCTGCGTGTTCTCTCAACTACCTCCCCTCCCTTCCACACCCCACCCCATAGCAGCTGGGCTGTTGGAAGCTGGTGGTGTTTCTGAGTTAATCAAAAACTCCTGTACTTTGCTCTTGAATTGAGGCCATCATTCCTTTGTCCCGGGGCAATGGGGTCAGCTTGTTCTTCCCTGGCTTGCACTGTGTTTAGAAGAGTAAAAGGGGGAAGTGGGGGAAGGAGAAGGGCATTAACATTGATCAAGGCCGCTCTGCTAATCATCAGGCCCTAGCTGGGGGCTTGGCAAATGCGGAGCTCACAGCTGTCCTCTTAGGTTTTAGGAATCCAAGAAGGGAGGCCATAAAGAAACTTGTCCCAGATCTCACAACTAGGAAAGAGAATGCCTGGAGGCTTTCAGGGGAGTTTAGAGGGTGTTCCTCACCCATGACTGGGTTTAGAGAGTCCTTGAATGTCCATAGAATATGGACAGAAAGCTGAGAATAGCTGTGATGTTCCATCTGGGAAAGAAGGCCGAGTTGGGAAGGGTTGAGGGGGGCAGGGACTGCTACAGCCTGGGCTCTTATCCAGAGGAAGAGCCCCAAGGGGGATTTGAGAGGCCCTGAGATTGAAAATTATGGTTGGAGGGGGTTAGAGAGGAGGAGGCCCAGAACTCTTCTCTCCAAGAGCCCCGGAGAATCCTGGTCTGGCCAGAGAAGATCAGGAGTTTGGGGTACATTGCTAGAGACGTCAAGGACAAAAGTCTTGTCCCCATGTAGGTCATGCATGGCCTTAAAATGGGCACCCTGCAAAGCGAGGGAGTCTTCTGTCCCTGCTCCCCTCCCCTCGGCCTCCCACCCCCTGGGCATCCTATGCCATGGAGGTGAATGGGCCCCTTCTTCCCTCCTAGACCCCAGTAAACACCAGTTCATTTTGCCTCCCTCCACTTCCTACTCTCTCTTGTCCTCTGTCTCCTTCCCTTGCCTCTTCCTCCCCCCTCTGCCCTAAAGAGCAAATTCCTATCCTGACCACAGCAGAGCTGGAATCTGGGAGGCCTGAGGGACAACAGGCCTGAGGGCAGTAGGGAGGCAGAGCAGGGCCAGCAGGAGGAGGAAGAGGGCCAGAGAGATCACATCTTGGAACTTACAGAAAGGGGTGGGGTCCAGGAGGGAAGGAGGTAGGTCAGGATTGAGAGGAATTGGGACCCTTGCCCTGCCCTACACCATGGTAGCGTCCAGGGGCAGCCTCAGTCAGGGAAAGGGCGAGTGGGGCAGAACAGAGCCATTCCCAGGCTAGTACCCGGGTCTCCCAGGGGAGGGCAGGCCTTGCCTGAGGTTGGGGATTGGAGTGCCGACTGGCTTAGAGTGGTTTCTGGAGGTGGCTGGAGTGAATCACACCTTCTATGTGTGTTGTATGTTTGTGTGTGGGTGTGCTGAGTCAGCATGTGTTGTCCTGCATGTCTGGGGATGTGGCTGCTACACAGAGGTGACAGGTTTAAGCATGTACGCCCTGGGGACCATGAGTGTATGTACGTCCTCTAGAGCTCAAGGAACTCCACGTCTGTGTGACTTTGCTACCAGATGTGTGCTAGGCATCCTTACCTGTATATCCTGCTGAGGTCAGGTGTGTGGGGGAGAGTAGGTCTGTATAGGTGGGTGTGTCCACACAGGGACCAGGGGATCATCTGAAGCAGCAGGAGCGAGTCTGGTATGACAGCTGTGCAGAGATAGGGAAGCACGCCGTGGGGGCATGTCCTGTGTGCACCAACAGTGCTCCGAGTTTCAGCAAACTCCAGCTCCTGAGTTTCCAGCTGTCCCAGCAAAACTGTGCACAGATGTGTGCTGCTTTGCTACAGTGGTAAACAGACCTCCCAGGCTTTTTCCAGAGCAAACTCAGAAATATTTTGCTGCCTGCTTTGGGCAGTAGGAAAAAGGATGGGGATGGGCTTGAAGCTAAGATTTCAAATCAGAGGGGAACTGAAGGGGTGAGGGCACCCCCAAAAGCTCTGATGGCCTCCGGTTGTGGGGTCCTCCCTAGGCTACCAGTTGGGAGAATGACACCCACATGGCCAATATAGGGGCAAAAACCCAAAGCTTCCCCCTTCGCCCTCTGAAGGATCACTGGAAATGAACTGACCAGAGGCAGAGAAACAGGAGAAAAGGCAGACGGACTTTATTTAACGTGCAATAAGGGAATCGCAAGAGAATGATAAGCCAACAACCCAGAGAGATCCAGATGGCTCAGGATCCTTCTTTCTTCCCAGGGGAAGTGGAGATGGGGTGTAGGAGTAAATGATTTTTAGGGGGAAATGAACAGACCCAGGGGAAGGTGGACATTATTATCTTATGAATTTTTCCTTCTGGAAATTGAGTGGGGCCAGAGAACAAACAATAGTTTGGGACCAAGTCTGTCTGGGCGTGGTGTTCAATCTCTTCCTCTGTGCTGAGTTTTTGTCTCTGGTTAATAAAAATTCCAGGGCAAGGATGGAAGGCGATCGTGCTCATCTTTGGTGGTCTTGTTTCTAGTTAGGTAAAGGGGGCTTCAGAGAACAGCCTCATCCTGTCTTTTGGGACAGGCAGGACACTGAGGCCCAGGGAGACTTGGAAGTGGGGATCAGAGAGGCCTGGAGGCTGCTTCTTTGGTTCAGCATGTCAGAGTGCTGTATTTGGGGGTTTGTGTTCTGAGCCCCAACACCAGGGATACAGGTTCCCCAGAGCCCAGGCCCTGATGCATCAGCCCTCCCTGTCCCCCACACCACGATATGCTCTGGCACATGACACACCTGTCCCCACAAACAGTGATCCCACACACACATTTCATCCAAGTACACACACCAGGACAGATCGATTGCCCTTACCTTCTCCCATCCTCCTACATTGTTCCAGGCCTTTCTAGGCCAAGGAATGGTCATGATACTGTTCTTAAGCTCCTCGGCAAAGCAAATTATTTAGAACAGCGGTTCTCAACCTGGGGGTTGCAACTGTATTAAAGGGTTGTGGCATTTGGAAGGTTGAGAACCACTGATTTAGAAATTTAAAGTAGGCTTGGTGCCTATGGCTCAAGTGGCTAAGGTGCCAGCCACATACGCCTGAGCTGGCGGGTTCAAATCCAGCCTGGTCCCGCCAAACAACAATGACAGCTGCAACCAAAAAAATGAAAAATGGCTGGGCGTTGTGGCAGGCGCCTGTGGTCCCAGCTACTTAGGAGGCGGAGGCAGGAGAATCCCTTGAGCCCAGGAGTTGGAGGTTGCTGTGAGCTGTGATGCCACAGCACTCTACCCAGGGTGACAGCTTGAAGCTCTTTTTTTTTTTTTTTTTTTTTGAGACAGAGCCTCAAGCTGTCTCCCTGGGTAGAGTG
>CAUYTI010015708.1:0-29796 GCA_963575145.1 Galago senegalensis | reverse complement strand
GTCCCCCTGGGTGGAGTGCCATGGCATTATAGCTCACAGCAACCTCCAACTCCTGGGCTCTAGCAAGTCTCCTTCCTCTGCCTCCCAAGTAGCTGGGACCACAGCTGCCCACCACAACGCCTGGCTATTTTTTGGTTGCAGCCATCATTGTTGTTTGGCGGGTCCGGGCTGGGGATTCGAACCCGCCACCTTAGGTGTACGTGGCTGGCGCCTTAGCTGGTTGAGCTATAGGCGCCGAGCCCCCATGTGTGTTTTTTCATTTTCTCCTACCTGCATGCCAATATTCCCACTCTCTACTTGAAGGGCTCTACAATATACTGTTCAGATTCTCTCTGAATGTTCACACTGCGTACCTGAGGTAAGTGAGAGACACCGTCTCATATTTCATGTTAGAGGCTGACTTGTCACACTAATTTAAGAGTCTACATTCTGGAAGAAAATGAAGAGACAGTGCAGTGGCCATATCTGGCAAATCTGAGTATTTGTTGGGGGGTGTGTGTGTGTGTGTGTTTTAGTTATAGAATTCTTTTCATTTTACTACAGAGTTCCTGCTAACCTAGTCTGTGTGGGTACTCAAGGCTAGAATAATATAGATTTATATATTGCTTCACACTGAACCCTTAATAGTGAGTCCTGCCTATTGGGAATATCTAATCCTATGAGATCCTCTTCTTACTTAAGGTAACATGCTTGAGGGCCCTATTAACCTGACTTTGTTAGACTCTTCCTCGAATCTATTATATATGATTCCATATATTTGAACTTTAATTGTAGACAAAGGTTCAATTTTTATCCTGGGGAACTTACACCCTTAATAGGCTGCTGCCTGTATGTCTGTCTATCTGTTGCAAATGTACCTGGTTAATAACTTAATTACTTATTCAGGTGACTTCATTAACTGATTTACTGATGAATATTCAACCCAAGAGTGGATGATTAAGGCTTTTTCTAAGATACCTGGTGCTCCTGGCTAGTGGGCTACTCTCTAATACTTATTCATTCCTTCTCTCATGTGTATATTTCAATAGATTAATTCTGTCAGAGCCAAGAGTCCACCAGATTCTCCCTACCAGTATGTAATTAGGAAATGTAATGGAATATTGTGCAAACTGTAACAATTATGTCATGAGGTCATTTAAGAGAGTGTCCTTAGTCATTGCTTTATTTTTTCTAAATTAGTAAGAATTATTTCTAATTATGCAAATTTAGCCACTTTTCCAGAGCTGTCCGAACTGCAGCCCAAGAGACGTGTGCAGATTATTTGAGGCCTGTTTTGTGCCTGTGATGTTGGACATTGCAAAAAGTATGCACGGACCTTTTCTTTTTCCTCATTAGCACTTGATAATGTTTGTGAAATTAGTGTGTGGCCCAAGGCAACTCTTATTCTTCCAAAGTACAGCAGAAAAGAAAAAAAGATTGGACACCCCTTTGCGCATCACTCTGGAGTTATCTTTGCCTGTTCTTGCCTGTACTATGTGCCTGTACTATGTAGGCTAGACCCTACTGCTTAGGGTCTTTGCATTAATAACTCCATCTGCACACTTCAACTCATGTGAGTTAGGTTTTTGTGACATGAACATAGAAATATATGACAGATACACATAGTTAACTTTATGACATTTTGAGGGTGACACATGTGTGACTATTATGCAGTTACATTACTCTAAACACAAAATATTCAATGTTTAATTGGTTATTTTTTGAAAGATGTTATGAGGGTGTCCATAAAGTTTGGGAGCAATTTAAAATTTACAACTATTTTAAATTAAGTGGCATCTGTTGTAAATGTGCCTCATAAACAACTGGCATGTTATTGTTAACTGTATATATTGAAGCAACTCTTTTAAACATTGCTTTAACAGGCTTTTCTGAATCTTCAGGGGTCTCCCTTGCTTCTGTCCCATGAGTAGCTGACTGAAGGCCTATAGCATACCAGGTGCTCAGGGCTAGGAAGCTGCTGTGTAATGTCTACCCTCTGGACTTACACAGGGTGGCCATAAAGTTTGCGTGCGATTGCTGTCTCATTGACGTACTTGGTCACCCTATACATCTTCTGGGTATTAATTTGTTTTATTTTTTTCCCTCAAATATCCTGATATTCTTTTATTTCTAATTATAAATTGAATTGAATATTATTAAAATTAGAGATACATAAATATGTGTGTTTTGTTTTGATCAAAACTAAATTGGCTGCTTTGTAAAAATTTGATATAAGCAAGTTGAGTTCAGTGAGATTGAACCAGTGTAAACAATAGAAAAAATTTTGCAAAGTTTTGGAAGCTTTCACATTCAAATTCAATTGAAATTTTCATTTATTTATTTGGACCAGGTTTGTTTATGGACGATGGAATACTAGAAACACAACCAGCAGATTCATACTCAAAGAAGAAGACTTGTCCCAGGGTCAAAATATTGCTGGAAGAGTAGAGATGAACGTATTTTAACTTCAGGTATGTTTCTGTCATTTTTTATGTTTCTGAGTTCTAAATAATTTTAAGTTATTGAGGGATTCTTATTTGACTTCTGCCTCCTTTTCTAAAATGATCATTATTAACCTTAACAGAGTTCCATTCAATTACTTGGGTTTTCTTGTTACATTTTTTTTTATTCTTTAATTTCTATTGTGCCTCTCTTAGCCTTTTAATTTTCAAAGTCCAGAAATGAACAACTTATTCCAATGATAAATATTACTAAGTGCCATGAATACTTATGATCCTTTTCTCTTTAAGTTAATGTGATTAAAGAGAAAGAAACTTACTTTTTAGAAGAGGCAGAGTCAAGTGCGTCAGAGAATGTGCTGGGAATCAGGTTATCTGGGTTCAGATCCTGACCCTACCATTTCCTTCATTAAGTGACTTTGGTTAATTTATCGTAGTTCTCTGTGGCTCAATTTCCCTTTGGGTAAAGGGAGAAAAGCTGTATTGCCTACTTCATATGGCTGTTCTGAACACAAAATGTGTTAGTACAGGTGAATCCTTTTATAATGCCACCTTGTTAACACTAGCCAACTGCAATTCGTTAATATCCCACGACACTTAACTTCTTGAGTTCTCAAATTTTGAGAACTGAATGTAAAACCTCCAGTATGAAAATGTTTTTTCTTTCATATATGCATTTAAAAATATGCACTTTTTGATAATTTTTTATTAGAAATTCATTTGAAAGTCACAAACGTGTGCCTGTGTATGCATTAAATACAGGAGCAAATTAATTAGAAATGAGAACTTTCATATGAAAAACGCTGCCTGGTAGGCCGAAACAACATCTTCAGGGGAAAAAAAACAAGCTCAAAGGCTGGATTATCAAATATAGCAGTTCACTGGTTCAATTCATACCTGACAGGCTTCAAAGACTTGCTATGCAAATTGATCTCCCAGCTGTAAGGGTAATTAACATGGGTTTGTTGCAAGGATCTGTTCTTCTATGCGTTCTTCTTCATGATTATTTTAGTAGCTTAACAATTGTCTGTAACTACTTAATCCACTGTTAGAGCAGATATAAAATTACCTCACTCTTGTGTGTAAAATAAGACTTCTACCCTCTTTAAAATGCCTTCTGCTTGCTTGATATGCTAAGTTTAGCATACCAGGTGGAGAGCTGGAGAACCGCATGCCAGCAAAACAGTCTTTTCCATTCAGATACATATTTACTGATCCTTTTTGATCTTCTTAGTGTCACACACGTATTAGTGGATTTACTATTAATATTTTTTCTTGGTTCATTAGTAATGAAGAATGTGTGTGTGCACGTGTGTGGACCCATGTGCATGCCTGTGTGTCATGGTGGGGGTGGAGAGGAAAACATTTGACCCATCATCTACACCTGTGGTTCCCAACGCCCAGACCAGTACCCAACCTTGGGAGGGGCAGAGCATTACTGCCTGAGTCCCTGAACTCTGACTCCTGTCCTGTCCCCCACCACAAAATCCCATGGAAAAAAAATTATTTTCTATGAGACAGGCTCCTGGTGCCAAAAATATTCCTGTCTGTGGCCTGTCAGGGACCAGGCTGCACAGTAGTGGGTGAGTTAGCAGGTTAGCCAGAGAAGAATCATCTGTATTTACAGCCACTCACCTCCTGCCTCCCACCCTCTCCCACAGTGGAAAATTATCTCCCATGGAACCAGTACCAGGTGCCAAAAAGGCTTGGAATTGCTGATCTAGGGCATCGCATGTGACTGAATCTCTCCTGAGCTGGAGAAAACCACACAAGCTCTTAGTAAGGTTACCTCTGATGAAATAATTAATAAGCACATTCAGTGTTATTCACAAACTCATCAAAGTTTCTTTTGAGTATAAACTATAAAGGATCTGATTCAAAGGGCATGTAATAAAATGTTGCCCATTCTACACTTGAATAAGAGCATCTCTGGGAAAATAATTTTTAGGAGCTAGAACTTATAAAACAACAAAAAATAGTTCTGCTGAGGATGGCTTAAAATCTAATAAAATTAGAGGTGAATTATACAAAGCCAATTGAAATATTGTATCAACTTAGAAATTGAACAAATTATATATTAGAAGTCATTGGCTTACTAAAATAATCTTCTATTTACTCTTACCACTGATAAGGAGTGTCTCATTGTTTGAATATGCCAGAATTTCTTTTCTTTTTACTCTTAAAGGAGATTTAAGTTTTTCCATTTTTTAAAATTTTAAATAATACTTCTATGTCTTTTTGTACATATATGCGAGATCACATATGTGAAATTTTTCTGTGGGGTTACACTGATAGGTTGATGGATGTGTGTTATTAGATTTGCCAGATTTTGTCAAACTGCTCCCCAAGTAGTTATAAATAGGTACATGCTATTGATTTAGTTATCTACTCCCTCAAATTCAACTTCTGAAGTTCATGATAGGATGAGTGCCTTTCTAAGAGGAAGAGACACTAGAGCTTTCTCTACTATGTGAAGAGAGAGAAGCCATGAAGAAGGCCCTCACTAGGAACCACGTCAGCTATTGCCTTGTTCTTAGACTTCCCAGCCCAGAGAATTGCACAAAACAAATGTCTCTTGTTTAAGCCACTCAGTTCATAGTATTTTGTCATGACAGCTCAAGGTAAATAATGCAGCATGTGGCCAATAATTGTATGAATGTAATAACCATCTTTTGGTATGGCTGATGTCTGACATGTCAGTATGATTGCCTATGAAATAATATTTTGGTAACATTTTCCCAATTGTTGACATGGTTGAACATCTGTTCAACACTCATGTTTCTGTAGGAGTCTTCTTTGCTTTCATATTTATTTTACATTTTATGTTGGATATGTGTCATGTCTATTTCAGTGTATAGTTTGTGTTTGCATGTTCTGAGTGTTTTTGATGTTCAGTAATTTTCATTTTTATTTTTGACAATGTGTCCATCTTTTCCTTTATAAGTTTTGTTGTGGGTAGTTGATTAAAAAATTCTTCCATACCACAGTGTTAATTTGCTTCATTATCTTCTGAGAGTTTTAAAGTTGGACTTTCTAAAATATCCTTAGCCTAGAATTAATTTTTATACCTAGTACGAGGGAGGAACTCTGTTTTAATTTTTCCACTATGAACAAAAATTTTCCCATTATGAATAACTACTTACCCCAGTTACATTGATTGAATAATTCGTGCAAATCTTCAATTCCATCTCTGTTATAAATCAAGTTTCCTTTCACATGTGGTTTCTTTCAGCCCTCTATTTCATAATTTTATTCTCTTTGTTTATCCCTCTATGAACATCACAGTCTTAATTACTAATAACTTTAAAACAAGTCTTGAAATCACTTTATTGATTTTTTAGAAGAATTTAAATTATTCACATCAATTTCAAAATTAATTTGCCAATCACTAGTGAAAAAAATCTTATTTGGAATGTGACCAGAATTGCATTGAACGTATAGACTGATTTGGGAGAAATTGCCAGTGTTTTTCCTTTTTGTTTAAAAAAAAAATGGGTCCTTATTTATGACTAATGGTGCCTTCCTGCTTATAGGTTTTCATGTTTCTCAATAAAGTATTATACTTTTTCCTCATATTTCAGTTAAATTTCCTTAACATACCACATGTTTTCTATACTTGTAGATGGTATCATTTAAACATTAGCCTTTCTTACTTTGGAAGAGAAATTTGTAAATTGAGCTTCTATATAGCAGTGTTTTTTGACTCATAAATTTTTGTTATTTTGTTGTAGTCCTCCTCAAATAATGGCAGGTTTGTTATTCTTTTCCTAATTTCTTCTTAATTATGCCTTTATTTAATCTGAATATACCAATAAGATTCTCATAGCCATCACTTGGAATGTGGTGATGATGCCTGTCTTGATCCTAGTTCAAAAAGCAATGTTCCTGAGAACTCTTCTTATGGGTGTTCTAGCCATTGATTTTGCATAGATAGCCTTAATTAGATACAGCCTTGTCACCATTCCTAATTTCCTAACATTATTAATTACAAATAGGTGTCATTTTTTAAACAAATACTTTTAATATTTCTGGTGAGATGATTTTTCTGCTTTAATCTGCTAATGTGGTGAATTATGTCAGCATCTTAAATGCTAAGCATCTTGCATTCATTGTATAAATCTTTCTTAGTCATGATACATTTGAAAATAAATTGATAAGTTGTTTTCTCTTGCCAAAATTGGTTGACTCTACCAATCCATGAGCTTGATGTTTTTAACATTTGTTTGTGTCATCTGTGATTTCTTTCCTCAGCGTCTCATGGCTCTCTTGGTGGTGATCTTTTAGTGAAGTATTTTCCTAGGTATTTTATTATCTTTGTGGCTATTGTGAATAGTATTGAGGCTTTAATTTGACACTCACTTTGACTGTTACCCTTTGCCCAGTACTCTGAACCCTATTGTTTAACTCCTGTGTCTTTCTGAAATTTTGTAGATGTGGGGTTCCAGAACTAACATTTTATTTGAAGGCTAATGCCTTTATTTTTTAAATCCTTTTAGTATATAATTCTTTTTTACCATATACATTGTCATCTCTGATAGCATATTATTATCTCTGCTGTCTTAGTGTGCTTTATATTGCCATAGCAGAGTACTTCAGAATGGGTAATTTACAAAGGAAAAAAGCATATTAGGCTCGTGCTTTAGGAGTAGGGAAGTTTTAGAGCATGCCTGCAGCCTCAGGAATGGTCTTTTATGCCACATTATAAGAACATGGCAAAGAAGCAGGGGAGAGTGCAGCATGTGCAAAAGGGACACCACTTTTGTGGTGACTAGTACAGTGCCAAGAAAATGAGGGAACTCACTCTCATAAGAATCAAACCAGTGCCATGAAAGGAGGATTAATTTCTCTGTGTGAATTAACCTCCTATTAAAGACTCCATCTCCCAGCCTATAGACCTACTTGGTCTATAATGCATGGACCAAATTTCCAACACATGGGGACACACTCAAACCATAGCATTTACTCTGCCCTCTCCACAATCTATCTTAACATCATAGTTAATTGTTTTTATTGGAGGGACCATTAAATACATTTCTTAAGTATTTTCCTTTTATCTAACTTATCCTCATTTTATTTGGTGCTGAATGACTGTGGGATTTGAGGATTCAGGCCAAGAGGAAGCTGAGTTGGGTACATTTAGTTTGAGATTAATGGAACACATTTGTGTGGTTTATACAGTCAGTTTCAGTTATGTTATTGCTAGTCACCCTGGTGTTGGAAATTATTTCTGTAGTTAGATAGGTAAAATTATAAGTATAATTCTTTCTTCCAAATATGTTGGAAAAAATGAAGTGTTACTCTCTTAGAGGTATAAACTTAATAAAACAAGGATAAATATACCATTTTTTCTTCTGTTGGCAGTTACAAAAAATACGTACAATTTATTACTCTCTGTATTAATGCACAAATCTGTAGTGAGACTACAAAGAATGCCTTTAGGTAAGAATATGGGTTTTGACTGTATCTCAATGTATTCGGTTTCATTTTAGCACACACGTAGTATGGCATGTCCTGACTTTTTAAAGTCTTTTTGACCTGAATAAAGTGAAATATAACAATGCTGCCAGCATAGTTGATTGGCCCTGATCACTGATAATTTCCAGTAATGAAAATCTCATGTAAACTAACTGTGAGTGAAGATAATAAAAGAATAATTATACAATTTTCAGATCAATACAACAATAGAGGTAATTTCAAAATGTATTAAAATTGCCCTCATGTATGCCTGAATTTCAGGGCAAACCTGAATATTTTTTTCTAAAATATTGATCATACCAAAACTCAAATGTAGCAGAACACCAAAACTTCGTCCTCTCAAAAAAGACTTGTTACAACTTTAAAATATCAAAAAGAAAATCTGATTTTTGATAATTGATGTTAATTATCTATAATAACCTTGAAGCAGTAAAAAAATACTCAACCATTTAAAAAAATGAACATTATTATAAGAAAGATTAATTTATCTTTCCTCTCAGAGAAAATTATGTAAGCAATTGTTAGATAAGGAGGTAGTTAGAGAATATAAAGGTAAAATATACAGAAGAAAAGTATTACACACATATATTAGTTATATCTAAAACTATAGTATCTTATTTTACTTTCTAATATTTTTATTTTCATAACTAATATTATAATTTTTAATTCTAAAGTGGTCTGTTAAAAAATCTCAAATATGTGGAAAGTTGTAAGTAGAACACAAAGAACTTATTTTTCTGAATAATTTAAGTTGCTAACATTATGCTACGTTATCTTCAAATACCTTAGTCTGAAGACATAGGAAGACACGCTCCTATATAGTCTTAATGTGATAATTAAAATCAGGAAATAAACATCAGTGTATCACTACCAGCTAATAGTCAAACGTTACTCTGTTTTCTCCATTATCACAATAACGACCTTAACAACAAATGGTCCAGTTTAGGATCACGTGTTTTCTTCATTTGTCATATGTCTTTCAGTCACTTCCAATCTATAACAGTTGCTCATTTTTTTATATGGTTTATTATCTTAACCATTCTTGAAAATTTCATATTGACATAAGAGCACAAGATATTAGGTTACATTGTTTGCATTGGTTAGATATAGAGTCCAAGTTATAGTTGAGCCTTTCACCCGGGAGTGTGCCATGTCCCCTTACACTGTGCCCATTAGGTGATAGTACACCAACCTCCTCCTTTCTTCACTCTCCCTCTTTGCTCCTCCCACTTCCTCCCTTTTGGATGTAGTTGTGTTTTTCTCTTATGTGGAAGTGTAATTGTTCATCTGTTGGTTTCAAATTCGTACTGAGTACATTGGATACTTGCTTATCCATTCTTGTGATACTTTTACTTGGGAGGATGTTTTCCAAATCTAAGTCTTTTTATGGCTGAATAGTATTCCATGGTATACATATACCACAGTTTATTCATCCATTCATGGGTTGGTGGACACTTGGGTTGATTCCACATATTGGCAATTAGGAATTGAGCTGCAATAAGCATTCTAGTGCAAATGTCCTTACGGTAGAATGATTTTATTTCTCTGGGTAGATACCTAGTAATGGGATTGAGGGATCAAATGTCAAGTCTACTTTTAGTTTTTTTGGAACTTTCTGTTCCATACTTCTTTCCAAAGAGGCTGTAATAGTTTGCAATCCCACCAACATTGCAAAAACGTTCCCTTCTTTCCACAGCTGTGCCAGCATTTGCAGCTTCGGGACTTTGTGATATGGTCTATTATATACAATCTCAGGTATTTCATTTTCTTTGAAGCTCCTGTGAAGGGTATGGGTCCTTGATTTGATTCTCAGCTTGATTTTTATTGGCATATATGACGGCTACTGATTTATGAACTTTATATTCTGAGATGTTACTGTATTTCTTGATCACTTCCATAAGTCTTGTGTTTCTGGTATAAGATCATATCATCAGGGTCTATACAGAGAGAATTAAGAAACCCTGAGGAAAAAAATTGCAGAAGATATCAACAAATGGAAAAATATACCATGTTGTCAGCTGAGACGGCTTAACATAGTTAAAATGTCTATCTTACCCAAAGCAATCAACAGATTTAGTGCAATACCCATTAAAATGCCAACATCCTGCTTTGAAGAACTTGCACAAATAGTTCTGTATTTTGTATGGAACCAGGAAAAAAAAAACCCATTTATCCAATACGATTCTTAGAAATAAAAACTAAGCTGGGGGCATCACTTTACTAATTTAATTTATTTTTACTTTTAGAATCTTGACACTTTTGAAAATTTCATGCCAATTCATTTTGTAGTATGCTCCTCAAGTTAGGTTTGTTTGACTCTTTGTAATTAGACTAAGGTTAAGAGATCTCGGCAGTAATATCACAGGAGTCATATTATTCTCCTGGCTTCTCTTATATAGACACAATTGGATTTTGTCTCATTACTGATGGTATTAATGTTGATTACTTAAGTTGTTTTCTACCAGCCTCTGTCACAGAAAATTAATCTTTTCTCTTTGTAAACGAATATTTTTGAATAGATAATTTAAGACTCATTTTTCATTAATATTTCAATTTGTTTATTTAAGCTATGTGGACTCATGATTTTCTGTTTTGTACAATTGGCTGTTCTTCAAATGTTACCACTATTTTGAAGACAAAATTGCCCAGTACTTGTGAGTGAGAGCCTCTTTTCACTGTCTTCTTTTTACCTTTACTAAGTCTTCATTACTCTGTGAGTACTTGTTTAGTTTCTTGTACAATAACGTATTCCATACTCTTTTTTCTTTCTTTGCCTCTGCCTTGAATTAGATATGTTTTAAGGATCCATGATTCTGTATAGTTGAGAAAGGGATTTAGAAGCCAGCATCTATGCACCAGTGTGCTCATTGCTTTTGGGTGTTAGTCCCACCTGTCTTCCTACACTACTCTTCTCATGCATGCTCACTTATTTTGTTTGGTTCTACTTAGTGATTTTACACTAAATTGTCCAGGAAAGGCAGATAAGAAGATAAGAAGTGAAAGAGGAGGAACCATCTGTTTGAGTTCTTTTTTCCTTGTATTATCTTTAGCCCCTCACCATCCAAATCCATCATTATTATCTTACTCTATAAATTATTATGTTTATTCTTTGTTTCTTCTCACTATCTTATCATTTTTAAGAGAACAAGGATATTGTCTTTGTGTTCCCTGGTTTATCCCAAGGAGATTTATAGAGAAAGGATGGGATTTGCTTCCCTTTGATGATAAAAAGGGACCTCTGAAATTCAAGGTCATGAAGAAGAAAGTGAAGAAAAGATGTAAATCCTCTCAAGGTAGAGAAAGACTTGTTCAAGATAATTTTAAAAATAATTCTTCAGTCTTGATTACTTCAGTGTGTTTATTCCTTTTCTTTAGGAGAAATATTTGCTATTTTATTTTCCTCAATGGTTTTATTAAATTTTAAGAAAAATGTGTATTATTCATTTAGAGAAAGACTTCAATTTTATAATGAAATTATTTTCAGCATATAGCCCATAAAAGAGCAATGAATTTATCTAATTTATCTATCCAATCATTTGTTCTTGGTTTCATATGCTTAATTATACCAGGATAAGGATAACACATGAAAAGTAGGCTATTCAAAAAGAAAGGTCCTGAAGAAATGGAAGATGAAAAGTAATTGATCATACAGAAATATTACATTGTCAATTACAGTTAACCACCAACTGAATTATGTACTATTGTTATAAAATTAATGTAGTAGTTAAGAAACATTGCTAGCGTTATAATATACATTCATTCAAGATAATATGCTCTGTATTGAGCATTATTCTAGAGCCTGGAGATATGTGGACAGATAAGATTCTACTTTGGAAGAGAGCTTTAATCTAGAAAGTAAATCAGTTGCTACGTGAATGATAACTTTGCAGCGGGTAAATGCTGGTAGAAATGTGTGAGAAAGCAGGGGATAAACAGGACTTATGCATCCTCTCAGTATATTGAGGTTGTTCAGTTTGGAGGAAAGACATACAGGTACTCCAGGGTATGGAGTAGCAGCAAAGGTTTCTTCTATGCTGTCACCAGCACTTTAATGTCTATTGTTTACATACAAATATCAGACTGGACTGGGGGCTGATATTTAGGGATATGATTAAAGAGTTTGGCCAATATATAAAGATAATGATACAGTTAAAAACAGAAAGAACCACGACTCATAGCAAACTTTGGAAAATTTTGCAATCACATAAAGCATATTCATCATGAAGCCTTGGAGTGGCATTTCTCCCACCCACACACATGTGAAAAATCTGTCTCAATCACAGTACTTCTAATGCAAAACACTGTATGTTAGTATAGAGTTCCTTATTGGGAATATTTTGGGAGATGTTCCTATTTTAAAGAATTTTATTTTATTTATAAAAATATTCAAAGAGTTTTTTTCACTTTCCTATGATTTTTAGGGATGATGTACATTCTGGAAATAAACGATTTCTAAATTTAGTTTCACTGGGTTGGGATAAGAAGAAGTAGCCAATCTTTGTCACAGCGATTTTTCAATTGAGGGAAATATTCTATCTTACCATTTTGTAGAATTAACTCAGTGAAAGAAAAGCTCAATGCCAAATATCTTCCTGTAATCTGGACGAAATGTCTAGGATGAACTGGAAAAGGAGGGGTTGGAAATAGGGAAAGAAGAGCAAATTATCTGATGCATTTGTGTTCACTTGTCTTTGAGATCATGTAACATATGAAGAAAAAATATAAATATCCACTTTCATAAAATCAAGTTTAACTTAACATATAATACCTTAACCTGGGGCAGCTTTGCCAAGATTTTGAAGTTTCATTCATTCACTCAGGTGCAGAACTGAATGATACTCATAATGCTTAAAATACAATGAAGAACCAGATAGAATGACCAGAGTTCTATCAAGTAAGGCAAACAAACATGACACTGAAATAAATGTGATAAATGTCTGGATGGGGAGTGACAAGGTATCATGGGTAGGAGGACATAGCAGGATTGTCAAATATAGTTTGTGTGTATGTTTGTGCATGTGCAGATGTGTTAGGACTTTTCCAAGGAGAAATGATGTCTGTGCTGGTATCTTAAAATAGAGAATGGAATAAATAGAATATAGTCTCCATCACTCCTGGTGCTGGGGGGAATATGGAATAATAAAAGAAATAGTGGCTGTAAAAGCAATCATTGCTTGTATGTCCTCAGGTAAGTAATTTAACATTCAGATTATATGTAATTTAGGTTATCTTTTTACCTTGAAATTCAATGACTTCATTGAATTAATCCTGAATGGTTAGATATTTTTTCCCACTTTGCAAATTTTATGACTCCAGATTATCCAGACACTTCACAGCTACAACGTATTCGTTTTAATTCTCAAGACTGTCTAACGTTTTTTTTTTTTTTTTAAAACAAATTTCTATCTAGGGGCCAATTGTGAATTCTGATTGAGCATAAAGCTAGAAATCCAATAAAAGGAGAGTTTTGACTTTTGAAAGATGTGTTGGCTGAAAAAAATACACTTCTGCAGTTTAGATTTCTTTTTGTACAGTAGAATAAATAGAGGGCAGGAATTCGAGTATGATAGATGAAATGCAGTTTTCTTTCAAGGTCCAAGGTGGAGAAGAGTTCAGTAAGAAAGCCAGAAACAGTGATATTATAGTGCATTCCAATCACTGAAGTAAACCAACTGGCGAGGGATTTATTTCTGTCATGTTAGGAGAAGCATATCTAGGGGAAGAAGAAGAAAAATATTAAAATGTGCACTTTCATTCAATATTTGTTCCACAAATGTTTAGCGATCATTTTCTTCTGAACAGATGCCATGCTAGGCATATATAGAGTTCAAAGTCTAGTGGAACTGATACGAAAAATCAATTATTTCTTTGGAATAACAGTAAAAATTTACATGACATAAGCTCTTACTGGATGGAAGATGTGCTAAGTCCTTCACGTGGCTGCACTGACCTCATCTTAACAAAGTATCAGAGATACTACTCATATGCAATTCAGTTTTATAGAAAAGTAAACTGAGGCTAGAGAAGTGAGGTCAGCATTGTACCCCAGCTTACACAATTCGTGTGGTAATTGCTATAAGAGATGTAAATGCAGGATTTTCCTTCTGTGAATATTTTAAATAAATATTTTATTTTGGAATACATTTAGGTGAATCAAAGAGAGTACCGTTTCTATATATCCCTCACCTGGTTTTAAGTGTGAAATCCCCTAATGTTACTATGTTACATTTCTGTTGTGCATTTGGCAAAACTAAAAAATACCCGTTGGGGTACCTTGCTAGGAACTATGCTCCAGACTTTATTTGAATCTTTTTTTTCTGTCTCAGGATCCAGTCTTTGAAACTCTATCACTTAACTCTTAAAACAGAGTACAAAAGACAGCTCCTAAGCATAGTAGGGGAGTGGAATGGCAGGAATGACGCCAAGGGTGAAGGAAAGAGGAAGATTTCGGAAAGAAGAGGATGCTTGCACTTGGTCTTAAATATGCAGACGAAATTATTTAAGGAAAAGCAAAGGGGGAGAAAAATGTTTTAAAATGGAGTAGAACTGGGTGAATTACAAGTGCTTTTAAAATTATTGAACCAAGTCATGTACTTGGAAAAATGACAGGAAGTGAGACCAGGGAGTTTGATCAGGGTGAAACATTATGGGCCTTGATTAGCATGTTTAAGAATTTCCACTTTCTATTAAAGTTTCAAAACCATTGAAAGATTTGAGCACAGGAATTAAAGGTTACCATGTTTGAAGTCTATATTTAGTGGCATTATTGAAGTGTGGAAGTTGAATTGACCAAGCGAGATTATTTGGAATCTATCGTTATAGTCTGGATAAGCAACAAAAATGATGAGGGACTAAACAAAATCTGTGCTAAATAAATAGGTTTGGAGGCTTTGTAATCAAAAGTCGTGTGTGAGTTCTTGTCAGCATCACTGGGGAAGAGTGAGACATCAGGTTTGTTCCTTTGTTTGATGATGGTTGTGTTGTCCGTCAAAATGGAAAATGAAGAAAGGTAAGTAGGAATCAGAATACAATTATGAGTTCCAAGTTTTTCAGTATTTTTCCTGAAAGTCCTTTGGTAGAACAATTAGCAAGAGACTAAGATGCATTTAAAATAAAAATTGAAGTATCACATCTGAGATGATAATATGGATTGGTAATTGCAGTTATTGAATAAAATAAATAAAATTCAAGTACTTTTAGCTTTCATTTCAGCACATAAAGATCTTAGAAGTCTTCATCTCCATCATTGTAAGAAGAAAAGTGCTGAACAAAATGAAAATCACTAATTTTTTCTTGGGCCCATTTTAGGATGGGAGTTCCAGGGAAAATTACCACCCCCAAATCTGGAGAATTAGATGAACATGGAAAGTGAAAGCTAACTGTTGTTATCTGAAGAAGAACCTGCTGAAGCCATAAACTGGTTAATGAAACTCAAAGGGGAATTTTGGCAAATTGTAGAAGCTGCATGTTAACTAACCTGAGAGTAGGAAACTCCTGGGATATCCCTTTTTCCTTTGTTCCTTTTGGATCAGTGGATTCTCAAGGTAAAGAGTTGAGAAAGATCCCTTCATGGCTCTAGGGAAGGGGGAAAGTAATTATTTTAAAAAATAATCCCAGAGCTTTCCTCATAACTAAGGCCTACTCCACAGATAAAGTACCAGAGACCTTTCCTACCTGAGGGAGAGGTATGTCCTGGACTCTGAGCCTCTCAAGCTTTTTTTTTTTTTTTAACCTCATATAAGGGTGAAAGAAAAAATAATAAGAATAAATACTTGTGTAGGTCACAGGGATGTAAGCTTACTCTAAGAATAATATTTAATCATAACATTATAGCGCCCCCGACCCACACATAGATGCACACATATCTTTCCATTAGCCAGCTCACGTAAAGAACAGCAGAGAACAGCTGAAGTTGCTGCAAGAAACAGACTCTCTGAAGAGCAGCACAAACAGAGCCCCAGAGTCAAAGAAGACAAAATTAGGATACCGTAGGAAGTTGGAAACTCTGGCACCTACAGGTACAGCAAATATTAAACAGAGCACAACTACTAGGCACTTTATCATAAAACCTTAACTAAAAGCCAACTTACTTGAGTCCCTGTTACCCAGTGCATTACGTTTGAGTTTCAGTAAAAATTACAAGGCAACAAAACCAAAAACAAACTTGTTTTTGTTTGTAAAATCCAGTCTGAAAAGGTAAAGCAAAAAAGAGAGTAAGATGAAAATAAGCCTCGGATTTTAGAATTATCCAAGAGGAATTTAAAATAACTGTGAATATTAAGAGTTCTTATAAAAAAAAAAAACAACCTGCAACATCAGATGGGTACATAGAAGTAAAGAGATGGGAACTTAAGAAATTAAAAAAAAAAGTGTTAAAAATCAAAAGCAGTCCAACAAAAATAATGCCCCCACTGGGCCATCAGGTGAGACATGTCTGAAGAAAGAGTTAGGGAGCTTGAAGATGTGAACTTCCAGTGCACTTATACAAGCTCAAGTACAATAAAATAATGAAAAAAACTTCAAGAACTGTAAGTCCACAGTTGTCACATAGCAAACCTGAAATGCCAGAAAGAGAAAAAAGAGGAGATGGAATAGTTGATATAATAATGGCAGAAAATTTTTTGATACTAATGACAGAAACTGAACCGGGAAGACCCGGGCAGTTCAGGGAACACCATGCAGGGTAAATATCAAAAGCCTAAATCTAGGCAAATGATATTTAAATCACAAAAGCCAAACAGGAAGAGAACATCTGCAAAGAATCCAGAGACAGCAAAGAAAAAACAAAACGTAAAGAAACAAAACAAGCAACTTGTAGATAGTAGGACAAGGCTAAGGATTACAGTGCGTTTCTGTCTAGACACCAAGACAAGCAAGAAACTAGAAGTGTGAATTTAAACTGTGGAAAGAAAAAAAGCCACCAAGTTAGAATTCTACATCCATAGAAATTATCCTTCAAAATTGAGAAGTAACAAAGATTCTCCAACAAACAAAAACTGAGATGATATTGCAAGAAACCTGCCCTACAGGAAGGGTAGAAGTTCTTTAGGGAGAAAGAAAGAAAGTTGTATGACAAGAAATTTTTATGTGCACAAAGAAAGGGAGAAAGAGAAGGAATAAATGAAGGTAAAATAAAATATTTTCTTACTCTTAATTGGCCTAATAATCATTAAAAGCAATAATAACAATCATGACTGACTATGGCATATGGGTGAGTAGAATGATGAATGTGGTGACATAAGGAGTGTTAATAGGAATGTGGAATACTCTGTTAGAGGGTATTAATTGAGAAGTAGTGTTGGATTATTTGACACTGGATTTAGATTAGCTGTGAGTGCATGTTACAAACTCTAGAGCAGTGGTTCTCAACCTTCCTAATGCCACAACGCTTTAATACAGTTCCTCACGTTGTGGTGACCCCCAACCATAAAATTATTTTCATTGGTACTTTATAATGGTAATTTTGCTACTGTTATGAATCGGAATGTAAATATCTGATATGCAGGATATATTTTCATTGTTACAGAGGGGTTGCGGACCCACAGGTTGAGGACTGCTGCTCTAGAGCAACCACAAAAGGTAAAGTGAAATCATAAAAATCATCTTAAAACTAAAACCAGCAGAAGCAGAAAAAGAATGGAAGGGGAAGATGCAATCATTATAAATATGGTAGATATTAATCTCACCACAATAAGGATTATATTAAATGTGAATAGTCTAAATACATTAATTAAAAAGGCCAATTCTATGTTGTCTGCTAGAAATATTTGTTATGAGAACTTTAATATCTTTCTTTTTTCTTTCTTCCTTTCTTCTTCTTTTTTTTAAAGACAGTCTCACTTTGTTGCCCTCACTAGAGTGCTATGGCTTCACAGCTCATAGCAACCTCAACTTCTTGGGTATAAGTGATTCTCTTTCCTCAGCCTCCCAAGGGGCTGGGACTACAGGCACCCACC
This sequence comes from Galago senegalensis, assembly GCA_963575145.1. NCBI lineage: Eukaryota > Metazoa > Chordata > Mammalia > Primates > Galagidae > Galago > Galago senegalensis. Next base: position 11,927 of record CAUYTI010015708.1, on the reverse strand, counting down.
ACAAGGCCTGGCTATTTTTACAGAAGGGGTCTCGCTCTGGCTCAGGCTGGTCTCGAACTCGTGAGCTCAGGCAATCTACCCACCTTGGGATCCCAGAGTGCTAGTATTATACCACTGTACCAGGCCAGAACTCCAATATCTTAAAGTAAAGGGGTGGAGACAGTTATGTCTTGCTAATACTAATAAAAAAAAAAGCTGCATGGCTATATTAATTTCAGACAATGCAAACTTCAGTAGAAAAAAAAATTAATGATAAACAGAGGTATTGCATAATGATAAAAAGGTCAGTTCTCCAGAAAGACATAACAATCCTTAACATGTAGGCAAGTGCTTAATAACAAAGTCTCAAAGTACATGAGACAAAAACTGTTAGAACAGCAAAGAGAGAAGCCATTATTGCAGTTCAGAGTATAGCACCCGTTTATCAGTAACTGATAGATACAGCAGGCAGAGAATCAAATCAGTAAAGATATGGTTGTTCTGATCAGCCCTGTCAATTGACTGAATCTGATTGACATTTCTAGAATCTTCAATCTGATAACAGAATATATACTCTTCTTTAACTCACATGATAAAGCCACCAAGACAGATCACTTTCTGGGCAGTGAAACATACCTTAACATATAAGAATAAAAATCATACAATCTATGCACTCAGACCACAGTGGAATTAAACCAGAAGGCAATCACAGAATGATAGATGAGAAATCCCCAAATACTTGAAGATTTAATGACATGCTCCTAAATAACACATAGGTCAGAGGAGAAACCTCAGGAGAAATAAAAAAAAAAGTACTTTGAACTAAATAAACATGAGGATACAATGTGTCAAAATTTGTAGGATGCAGTGAACACAATGAAGACTTAGAAATTTTGAGCTGCATAGGCAGAGATTGTAAAAGAAAGTTAGGGGATGACAGATGACTTTAGGTAGGGAGCTTCTGTCAAAAAAGGGGCCCGACAACTGCTGGGCGCAGAAAGCAGATGACAGGAACACATTCATGAATAAAAGGAATTGTTTAAAAAACATGCTTGGAGATACGACGACTTTGGACTGTCCAGAATGCTGTGATATGAGCTAGATCCAAACGCATGAACGGTCCAAAACACTCGTGCACCGGCTTCTCGGAATGTTTTTGTCTATTCTTCAGTTTAATTCTTAGAATCCTCCTAAAATTAAAAGAGACACTCGGCGAATCATTAAGTATTCTTAGTTTGAATGTAATAACTAGATTGCCTATGTGAGTAGATCACTGAGGGAAAGGAGGAGCACACCTAATAACTAAAGTAGGTATGGCCGGTGGAGAAAGGAATGAGAAAGTCATCAAGGGGTTTGTGGAGACGGGCTCAGGGGCCTAGAATTACATGCCAAGGTCGATACCACACAGGGAGGGGACCATACCTCCAATCCCATACAGGAACCTGCCTGGGATTCCTGTATTTTCCACCTCATACTCCGCTTCAGCACGTCTGCCAACTTTGTCTGCAAAACATGTCTGCACCATGCCAATTCACCACCACCCTCCTAGTGGAAACCAGGGTGAAATGTTGCAGGGGCCTCCACAAGGGTTTGCCCACTCTCCCTCCGTCCCTCCCTCTAATCCATTCTCTACTCAGCAGCCAGACTGATGATTTGAAAGGTTCCCACTCAAAAATTTTTTTCCCATTGAAATATTCCCATTAGTTGCCATTAAAAAAGAATAAAATCAATAACAATTGCTTTGGCCTGCCAACTTCTGAGTTAATGGAATATTTATACAATAGCAACATGGTTCTCAGGCACTCTGCTTATTATTCACTCTGGGCTTGGCCTTCACTCGGTATAGGTCTCATATTTCCTTTCAAAACACCTCCTAGTGTTTGAATTATATTTTTAATTGTTCATTTACTTATCTCTCTCTACACTAATCAATAAACTTCAGGGGGCTACACAATGCTCCATAATTACTTATTGTGTAAGTGTATGAACACCTGAGGTCAGTTCGTTTGGAGAGTAGAGAATGTGAACACTGTAATTTCTAACTTGACTGGTCACTGATGTCATTTTGGAAACATTCAAGGTCTTTCAGAACTTTTGATAACTGAACTAACATAAGCCAGTTTGAGAAGAAACTAATTCAACTGCTCTTTTCTCTCCCTTTCCAGATTGGTATGAAACTGGAGTAAAATAGCATTAAATATTGACTCAAGTGCATGTTCCTTTTTGAACTGATCATATATATATTAAATGTAGGAAGTTTTTACTCTCCTCAGTAATATATTTGCTTGTAAATTTGGTTTAAAAATATAAATTAATGCTTTATTAATGATACTATTAATATATATGATTTATTTAATGTCTTTGATATATAAGACACCCTTCTTGGTATGGATTGTCTCATTTAATTTTTATAAGAACATCTAGCTGTCCATATTTTTAACCCTAATAATAAGGAATCTTCAGGTCAGAGAGTCTTGGTAACTTGCAGAAAATCATAGAGCCTGTGGCCGGCAAACTCACATTGTAAGCTTAGGACTGTTTAGCTTCAGAGTTTGTTCTCTTTACTGTGTATGGCCCGGCCACCCAGCAGAGCTGATGATTCATTCTCAGAGGAACTAGATTTCCAGCAATGGAGCGACTTTTGACCTGTGAGGTATAAAAAGTACTTAAATATATAAATCCTGCACATGAATAAATTTCCTAACTGTGTGGAAATTTTAACTGGGATATTTTGTTGAGAAACTTAAACACATCTTCTGTCCTTTCAAAGCTGAATCAGACCTAATTGATTTAGTCAGATCACTCTCAGTGAAAAAGAAAATGAACGCGGGAGTGAAAACAATTACTCCCCTGGAATTTCCTCTCTTTGTTTTGGCTAATGCCAGGGCTATGCATTCTGGTTCTGAAAAGATCTCTTTCACCTTTCCAGGCATCAGTTCCTCCCCAGGTAGACGGTTCAGTTTGGACTCTTCCTCAACTTGCTGGCCCTTTTCATCATTCCCTGTCCTCTTACCTCTTTACCAGCCCCATGATAGCTGGGGACTGTCTTTACTATAGTTGGCTCTACCAGCCCTGAGGCTGATTTCTATCCTAACCACAAAAACCTACATTCAGACCCCCATCCCTAGAGTGGCCTTTGTATCTCCACACACTGGGGCTCTCACTCCAGGACATTTAGCTGCTCTATTATCCATTTATGTGAAGTGCCCTGAAGTCCCTCTGGGAGTGATAAGGGCAAGGTCAGAGCACCATGGCGTTTCCTTGAGAACATGGCTCCCTCTCACTTCCTGTCTCATCCTCCTCCACTTCAGCAATCAGGGAAGGCACTCTAATTCCTACTCCAAAGAGAATTATTTTATATCAGTCCTTAATAAAAGTTTAATAGGAGATAGAGCGCTTTAGTGAGAACTTGTGTTAGTGAGATTTTATTTCACCTAATAGACCAGGGTATGATCCACTTGAGTAATCTATGGGCTGCTGTAAATAAAGTAAACAACATATATTTACAGAGCTAGGCAAACTGCATTTTACGATGCCATCCTTGGAACTTTCACACTCTGATCAGTAATAGCTCTCCTTCTCATTAGCGTACATCAGTGAGACGCTCTTCTAATTAGCTATAAACTTACTGCTGAATAGCAGTCATTTCAAGTACCATTTGTTATTAAAACAAATACCTGGAAATTACACTATTAGTAATCCAATTTTAAGCCCACATTTAAAACAAACTTAACACCCTCATGCCCACATCCAACATGCTATCAGCAAGTTTTCTTTATAGTTGGGAGCCTTTAACAAGCCAGGATCCACCGGTGACATACATGGAGCCAAACGCTGAGTAAAGGAATTTATTTTGATTTTATAATTACTCTGAAAGAGAGGCAGATTGACAACAGGTTTTTGAAAGGTGGAAATTCTAGTCTCAGCAACTCTGCTTGAATCAGTTTCATCTAATCAATGCATGTTTTGAAGCATTTTTTCTGTCCTAAGTATTGTAACCATAGAAGTAATGAGGTCATGTTCTTTTTTTGGTTTTTTTTGCTCTCAAGAAACTTACCGCATTTTAGGGAATGTGTTAAGAGAGGTAAGTGGATATGAGCTCACATGAATATGGCGTCATGGTGGGGACAACCCAGTTGGGTCTGGAGCACTCTGAGAGCATTGGTGAATTTAGCTTAAAATGAATGGGCTAGACGATTTGGGGGTTTATTTGGATTTAACGCAAGTAACAAAACGTGTGGTGTTTGTAAGGAAGCATAGCATTATTGAAAGGCAATGGGAATCAACCCCCAGCTTCAGTCTCTTACTGCCTTTTGTTGGCTGCATGACGGCTCCCGCCATTTATTCGCTGGGCTACCCTGTGTCTTTGGACTTGTATTATAATTATCAACTTGGAGGTGTCATGAGTCTGGAAATGATGTAGGTAAAACTTCAAGCGCAGTTATCTGATAAAAGTTGGTTCTCATTAATTTCTACTTTTTCCTTCTCCTTCCTCCTTCAGCTTCCACTTTCTTCTTCAGGCCAGAAGCTTCACGTAGAAGGCCAGGTCTGCCTCTTCACTCCTTTTCAATCTTCCTCACTTTCCTTATTCCATGTTCAAGTATTTCTTCTGCCAGGAATGCCCCCCCTCCTTCCCTTGCTTAATATGTCAGGATTCTATCCTTTTCTTAGCATGTACCATAAATGCTGCTTCCTCAACCAGACCTATCCTGGTCTGTCCCACTGTAAATTTTCCTTCTGAATTTTCATTGCCTTTCACATATCTTCCTTCATTCCTGCCATGTTTCATTGTACCTTGTATGTACCTGGACCCGTGTCTTATTTCTTTGAAGAATATTAAAGGTTGGAGCTGACTTGCTCAATAAATCTGTGCACCTAGCACAGTGTCATAAATATATACAAGTTATTCCACAATTATTTTTAAAGTAGTATTGGTTCTTCCATTAAATAAAATCTTAAATGTTCTTGACTTGAAACGTGTTACAGGAAATTTGCCCAAGAGTATGGTATCAAAATCAGAAGATAGAAAGGTTAAGTGTATATTGAATCAGTATTAGATTCATAGGTTGGCCGTATATAGTCTTTACTAAACAAATGATAAAAAGGTCTTTGTTCAGAAGCATTTTCTTATTAGACAAAGAGCTCATTATATCCTTCTCTTAAAGTTTAGCTTGGACTCAGGAGAGTTTCCCTAAATTGAAAAAAAAATGTAGAAGAAGAAAAGAGAGGAAAAAAAAAAGAAAGTTGCTAGACAATTGGACACTAGAAGCCTTCAATAACCATATATTTAAAGAATATTTAATGATGGGGGGAATATTTCTATAGAATATTAAAAGAAAATTATAGGATACCAAATTTTAATATATATATATGATGTAAATTTAGTATCAAACAAATGTGCTAAAATGTAACCAAATGTTTTAAGTAACTATGTCTGGACAAAAATGCTGCTGATTTTTTTCTTTATTTAATTTTTCTGCATTTTAATAGTTTTTTCAATAAATGCTTATAATTTTATAATTTTTATAATCAGAAAAACAATGAAAATGTATTTTTAATGGAGTGGTAATTTTTTAACCAGTGGTGATTTTGTCCCCTAGAGGACATTTTTGCTTTTGTTAACATTTTTTTGTCAAAATCAGGGTAGGGGTTGTGCTAGTAGCATCTCGTGGGAAGAGGCCAGGGATGCTATAAACTTCCTGCAGTGCACAGGACTGTCCCACAACTGAGGACTATCTAGGCCAACTGTTAATAGTGCTGAAGTTGGCAAACCCTGTAATAGAGGGAAAGCAACCAAAATATCCTGACTGTGAAACTGGTTTACCAAACCATGCTACACCACTCCAGGTAGTGATGGGTGTGGGTCACTTAAAAGTTACACTGCCAGAAGTTCATTGAAATGTCAGTCTCACCAGGGTTTTGGTCCCAAGAGCAGTCTATACTTCCTCAGACAAATGCTTTTTGGTTTATACTGAATTAAATTATCCTTTGTTATATGTGTTTATGTCCCTAACAAGAAGGATAACTCTTTGGTTGTAAGATAAGATTCATTTACAGTTTTCCAACATACCTTACACAGTGCTGATACAAGAAAGACAATTTAGTTGTTATGGTTAAGTATTCATAAACTTTCCATCTAAATAAGCTTGCATACTGGTGTGGTGGTTCTCCTCTGTAATCCTAGCACTCTGGGAGGCTATGGCAGTAGAGTGCATGAGCTCAGGAGATCAAGACCAGCTTGAGCAAGAGTGAGACCCCTTCTCTACTAAAAATAGAAAAAAAATGGGCAGACATTGTGGTGGCAGCCTGTAGTTCCAGGTACTTGGGAGGCTGAGGAAGGAGGATCACTTGAACCCAGAAGTTTGAAGTTGATCTGAGCTACAGTGATATCATAACACCCTACCCAGGGCAATAGATTGCAACTCAGTCTCAACATACAACAAAACCTAAAACTAAATACAGTTTCACTTGTCCATGCTGGAACTCCAACTCTAACAATATTCCTCACTATTTCTGTTCTCTTGACTTTGGGGCTTAACTTCATCTTGTTCCTCAAAGAGTATGTGGTTCTTTTGGCTCTTTCAGCTGTAATCCACTGTTAGTTCCTGGACATATATTGATATGATGATTGTTATGGGGAGAAGGAGTTTTTCATGATTAAAAATTGTTATTTTAATATGCCCATGTCTCTGGTTTATAACCTTTGCAAGTGGTTCTCCATTTACCCCCACTCTCCATGAGGTAAGATAAGAATTTGAGAGGGTCCTAGTCAGGGAAGTATCCATCCTTTACACTGGATAAGGCTCTAGTACAGTCTGTTACTTTGGAAAGTAGGTCTAAGTGTGTTGTATGTGCATCGACTACTCAGTATCTACTTCAAAATGGTTACATTCTACTCCATCTCGTAGAAAAACCAGGGGAAGTTTTCTTTTCTTTTCACTATGAATACCGGTTTGGGGTCTTGGAATTTCAATATATAGAAGTAGGGATGTCCACCAGGTCTACAGTCTCAAGAATTCTCACTTTCATACTATTAACGCTTACCCTCTAGTATTTGTCAAAATTATCAGTCAAATGTTCTTTCTAGTTTATGATTCCATCTGCTTTTTATAAAAGCTGACATCTACTGTGATTCTGTCTACCTGACCCTTCAGATGTTGGGGTGTCAATTTGCCTTGCTGCCTCACTTTTCTGATGAACTCAAATGAAGTGATACATTTTACTTTGTTCATTTTAATTCTTGTTAGGACAAGAGTAACAACTTCAAGCTCTTCACGTGTTAGAAATGAAACCAGAAGTCCTAAATAATCTTTAAAGGCATTTTAATTATTATTAGATTCTGTTTTAAAATCTGCTGGAATACCTATCAAATATTGTACTCATGGTAATTCTTATTCTATTCTCAACAATTCTTAAACATTTAACAAAACGCGGCTTAATAATAATGTTTATTTCCCTATATGCAATCTCCAGAGAGCTATTGGACTCTTTTGTGATTATTGTACCCATGGTAACTCTTATTCTGTTCTCAAAAATCCTTAAGCATTCAAGAAAATGTTATTTAATGATAAGTTTTATTCCCCAATATACAATCTCCAGGGAGCCATCAGCCTCTTATTTTCAATAAAATTTTGATCGCTGTTTATGAGGAGGAGGAAATTAATAAACAAATCCTTCCATTAGTTGAGACTTTGAGATTTGAATCTTTCCTTAGCTGAACATAGCTCTAAATAATAAACTTCCTAAAATAATCTGTTAGAGTCTGCACCAGGGTACCTGCTGTTCTATTTTCTTTATTTGTGAGTTATTGCATTACTAATTTTAATTTTCTTTTCATTTAAGCAAGTCAAATATACAAATGGAAGGAAGGGAAAAAACCTAACTTCTTAAGCAATTAGTTGAGATTTATTGTTAATGCGCAAGATTTTTGCAATTTGCTGTATCAATTATAAAACATTTTTATGACAAACTAAAAAATATAGTTTTCTTTATAAAACTTATTTGCAATAAGAATTTTTTGGCAGTAGGCTCATGTTACTTTTATTTTGCAAACATTAAGCAAGGCATGCTTTTTCAAAATTAATTGTCTGAAAATATACTAATAGAAGGCTACACTAAAATTGCAATTCTATACCCTTATTTATATGTCCTCCATGTAAGGTTTAGCAGAGATAAAATTATTTCAATTTGTAGTATTTATAATACAAGATTATTTTAATGACTATGTTATTTTCTGCCACTTGTATTTTTAAACAAATATTAAGAAATGATGGCTAAATGAAATATATTGTGTTATATATTTCCACAGTTCATATTAATCTCACTAATCTTTTTAAAACTAATTTTGTTCTGGAAAAACAGTATTATGGATTATACTGTATGAGATAAAACAACCTACAAGTGGCTCTTTATATTTTTATAAGATTTTTTATTATGGTTTTTTTTTGTCTTTTTTTTTGCTTTGAATCTTATCAGATTTACTTTGAAAAGAACTTTATATTATTGTTTTGTCTGTGTGGTTTTATCTATGAAAAATTTTATATCCTTTACAAATGAATACAAAGCTTTTGTGAAGATAATTGTATTCTGAGCCAAAAAATGGGTATAATAAACTTGAAGTTCAATCATAAAGAGTATGTTCTCTGATCACAGAGCTTTAAGTGATGAATCAATAACAGAAAACTATTTGGAATATCCAGAACTATTAAGAAACTAAATAACAAATTTCAACCTAACAGTATTTTTAACTGGATGAAAGTATATTGCAACCCACATAAATTTATTCCATACTGTTACTGCAGTATTTATGGGGAAATTATGACTACTGAAATCCTACAGTAGAAAAGAAAAATGTCTCAAGTCAGTGTCCATAACTTCTTCCTAAAGAAACTAAAGGAGCAAATTTAACTCAATTAATTTAATTTAATCAGAAAAAGAAATAAGGAGCAGAAATCAATGAAATAGTAAAGAATAAAAACAATAGAGAAAATCAGTGTGACCAAAAGAATTTCTGTGAAATAATCAATAAAATTGATAAACCTCTAATTAGCTAAGCTGTGCTAAACAAAAAAAAAGAAAGAAAAAGAAAAGAGAAGAAAGAACATAAAGGCACGAATTGACAATATCAGGGTTGAGAGAGGTGACATCAATATAAATTCTATAAGCTGTTTAAAGGAAGGTAAAGGAATATTCTAAAACTTTTATGACAATTAATTTAACAAGTTAGATGACATGAACACATTTCTTGCAAGCCACAAATTCTTAATACGTATTCAATAGATACGGTCTTCTCTAAGTTAGTAGATGGTATGAAGAGTGCCATAACTATTACATTTAATTTATCATTACAAAATTTTCCACAAAGAAAACTCTAGGTCCAGATCCCTTCATTGGTGAACCCTTCTAATCATTTAAGGGAGAAATAATATCTAAACAAATGAACCCAGAAAAGTTAAGAGAAGTTAATGCTTATCAATACCTTTTCTGAAGCCAGCATTACCCCAATTCCCAAACCAAATAAAGACATCACAGGAGAAGGAAACTATAGACTAATATCCTTTACATATATAGGTACAACAATTCCTACAAAATGTAGCAATTATACTAAGTGTTATGTAAAAATATAAGCTAATAAAACCATATGGGTTGCCCAGGATTTTAAAATTAATTTTACATCAAAAAATCAGTCTATATAAGTAACCATGTCAACAACTAAAAAAGGAAAATGTATTGTCACAATAGAAACAGAAAAAGCATTTTACATGATTCCCAAGTCTACAGCTGATACTCTCAGCAAACTTGCAATGAAAAAAGTTTTCTGGACTTGGTAAGGAAAATCTATGGAAAGCCTATGGTTAACATAATAATTAATGTTGAAGGACATGAGTTAGAAGACCTGATATTGTGAAAATGTCAACTCCCTCCTCAAACTGATAAGATTCAGCATAATCTCAACTCAAATCTCAGTAGAATATTTGGAAGAAATTGACACATAGATTTAAACAATTATATAACAATGAAAAGGAAATAGAATACCCAAAACAAATTTAAAAAAAACAAAGTTGATGGCTAGCTCCATTTGATTTCAAGACTTAATATATACCTATAGATTCAGAGGCTATGAGTATTGGGTTAGTAACAGGCAAATAGATTACTAGAATGGATAGAATACAGAATTTATATATGAAAACACACATATTGATAACTGATCTTCATCCTTACTAGAGAGGTAATTCACTGAAGAAATGATGTTCTTCTCAGCAAATCGTGCTTAAAGAATTGGACATCTATATGCAACAAACAAAAATAAACAAGACCTACTTCCATTATGTATATAAAACCCTAAATTATAATTAGCATAAATTAGATCGTAGACATAAAACCTAAAACTATAAAACTCAGAGAAGAAAAGATAGAAAATCTGTGTGGATCTGACATAGGCAAAAAATTTCTTAGGTAATACCTCAAAAACGTGATTTATAAAAGAAAAAATAATAGGACTTCATTTGATGTAAAAACTTCTGTTCTTTGAGAGACTCTAATCAAAGAATGAAAAGACAAAACAATCAGGAGGAAAGTAATTCTACCTGTCTAATATTTCGCCACATCCACAACATATAGAGAATTCTTCATACAAACAATAACAATTGGGAAATTATTTGAACAGGTACTTCATGGTGAATGAAACATTGATGGGAAATATGCATATTAAAAGATACTCAATTTCGGTCATTAATGAAATGCAAATTAAAACTACAATGGCCAGTCCTACACTACAATCATTATGGCCAAAATTAAAAAAAAAAAAAAAAGACTACTCCTATCAAACTTAAGCAAGGATATGGAGAAACAATTTCTCTTACAGTGTAGGAATGTAAAATTGTACAATCACTTTGGAAAACTGGTCTTTTTTAGAAAAAGATTTAATGTTTTTTTAAAAATACTTTCCATGTGATCAATTCATTCCTAATGTATTCATCCATGAGAAATGGAGTCATATGTGTATACAAAGGATGTTACATGATTATTATAATAGCCCAAACCTGGGAAATGACCCTTTATCAACAGGTAAAAATACAAAAAAGTATATGGTATTCCCCCAGCGAATACTCGTCTGCGCTAAAAGAAGTGAGCTACTAATACACACAGTATGGGTGAATTTTAAAAGAGTTTTGTGTAGAGAAAGAAACAAAATGAGTGCATAATGTACGATTCTTATTTATATCAAACTTTAGCAAATGCAAACTAGTCTTTTTGTGACCAAAAGCAAATTGACAGTTGTCTAAGAATGGAAGGAAGGGCAGAGGGGAGGAAAGGCAAGAATGCAGAGACAGGATAACCTTTGACTGTGAAATTCAGGTTCACTATCTGAATTGTAGTAGTTTAACCAATATATTCATAGGTCAATTCATTACAGTGTATACTTTAAATGTGTGTCATTTATGTCAATTATACATAAATAAATATAAAATGTAACAATGCTAAATACATTTAGCCTGTGTAAATAAAACATCAGGTGGTAATGGGAAAAGGAAGCGTCTACTCAGACATAAAGGGTTGTCAGAGATGTGTTTTTTTCCCCTCTGAATTTACTTATTTAATTTATATAAATCTCACTTGATTTATTATTTTTAGTAACCTACATTTGGCTCCTTTGAATATTCAGTTTATTTATGAGCTCTGGCATGGTTTCGATTCATCCTCAGTTTATTTCTTTATTTCAAGATCTATCTTCTTTCCATTTTTACTTTGATTTTTTTTTTTTTTTCTTTTTGAGACAGAGCCTCAAGCTATCCCCCTGGGTAGAGTGCCCTGGCATCACAGCTCACAGCAGCCTCCAACTCCTGGGCTCAAGCGAGTCTCCTGCCTCAGCCTCCCAAGTAGCTGGGACTACAGGCACCCACCACAATGCCTGGCCATTTTTTGGTTGCAGCCATCATTGTTGTTTG
>CAUYTI010015706.1:0-24138 GCA_963575145.1 Galago senegalensis | reverse complement strand
GGACCACAGGCACCCGCCACAACGCCCGGCTATTTTTTGGTTGCAGCCGTCATTGTTGTTTGGCGGGTCCGGGCTGGGGATTCGAACCCGCCACCTTAGGTGTACGTGGCTGGCGCCTTAGCCGGTTGAGCCATAGGCGCTGAGCCTGTACTATGTACATTTTCCAGTAATTATTTTTCATGAAGAGATGCTGTATTTTCTGAACCTTCATATATTTTTTAAGAATATCATGTTTGTGGTTTTTGTTTTTTTGCAGTTTTGGCCAGGACTGGGTTTGAACCCACCACCCCTGTGAGATGGATGCTATAACCATCAAGCCCAGAAAGATGAGTTACCTCCTGCGGCTCCCTACTCCTTAAGCCACAGGTGCCGCCCTCATGTTTGTGGTTTTTATATGTAAGTGACAACTGGTTGGGTATGCAATTCTTGAGTCACAGGTGGATCCTCACAAAACTCTATAGATGTTGTTCTACTGCTCTGTAATTTGGTGGCAGAGTTGGAGACGGGCCTCATTTTTGCCCCCTTGGAGGTAACTCTTCTTTTTCTTGAGAAAGAGTCTCACTATGTCGCCCTTGGTAGAGTGCCGTGGTGTCACAGCTCACAGCAACCTCCAACTCTTGGGCTTAAGTGATTCTCCTGCCTCAGCCTTCCAAGTAGCTGGGACTACAGGCACCCGCCACAATGCCCGGCTATTTTTTGGTTGCAGTGGTTGTTGTTGTTTAGCTGGTTCAGGCTGAGTTCGAACCTGCCAGCCTGGGTGTAGGTGGCTGGCGCTATAACCACTGTACTACCAGCGCCAAGCTGGAGATAACCCATCTTTCTGGCCTTGATGGTTATAGGATTTCCCTCTTTAATCTTATGACTGATATACTTTACCACAATGTATCCTAATGTGTCTTTTCTTATATTTGATAAAACTTTTTGTCCTGAAGTTTACATTTTAACCAAAGAATACAATCTTTCAGTGATTGTTTCTGTCCTACTCTTCCCAGATTTTCTCCATGGGAATACTCTAGAATTCTTAGTAATCCTTTTTCCCCCTGCGGTCTCCTAGTTCTGTCATCACCCTCACCATTAGTAACATTTTTGATCTTTTCCCTCTGTGCTCTGTGACAGCTTCTTGAGCCTCTCTCCCACATTGCTGATTTTCTTTAGTCAGTTCTACTCCCTTCTGCTTCAGTGAAGGTCTTTTTTTTTGAGACAGAGCCTCAAGCTATCCTCCTGGGTAGAGTGCCATGGCATCACAGCTCATAGCAACCTCCAACTCCTAAGCTGAAGCAAATCTCCTGCCTCAGCCTCCCAAGTAGCTGGGACCACCGGTGCCTGCCACAATGCCCAGCTATTTTTTGGTTGCAGCCGTCATTGTTGTTTGACGGCCTGGGCTGGGTTTGAACCCGCCACCTTAGATGTATGTGGCTGGCACCCTAGCCACTTGAGCCACAGGTGCTGAGCCTTCAGTGAAGGTCTTAATGTTCATCTTGCAGTTTGTTTCCTGGCAAATTATTAACTCCTTCCCCTTTTAGCTAGTCTAATTGTCTCCACAACACATTAAAGGTACCTTTATCTCACTTTTTTCTTTGTATGACTCTCTGAATTATGAAGGCCCTCTCTTTCATCCTCTTGCAGACACTGTGGTACTCTAAGAGTCAGTTTTCATTCTTGTAGTACATCATTTTCTTTTTTTTTTTTTTTTTTTGAGACAGAGCCTCAAGCTGTCCCCCTGGGTAGAGTGCCATGGCATCACAGCTCACAGCAACCTCCAACTCCTGGGCTCAAGTGAGTCTCCTGCCTCAGCCTCCCAAGTAGCTGGGAGTGCCCACCACAATGCCGGGCTACTTGTAGAGAAGGAGTCTTGCTCTGGCTCAGGCTGGTCTTGAACCAGTGACCTCAGGCAATCCACCTTATTCAGCCTTCCAGAGTGCTAGAAGTACAGGTGTGAGCCCAGCCTTGACTGACGTTTTTTAAGAGAATGAACAAGAAAAAAAAAAAAAAACAGGCTTGGTGCCTGTGCTTGTGGCTCAAGTGGCTAAGGCGCCAGCCACATACACCTAAGGTGGCAGGTTCGAATCCAGCCCAGGCCGCCAAAAACAACGATGGCTGCAACCAAAAAATAGCCAGGTGTTGTGGCAGGCACCTGTGGTCCCAGCTACTTGGGAGGCTGAGGCAGGAGATTCGCTTGAGTCCAGGAGTTGGAGGATGCTGTGAGCTTTGATGCCACAGCACTCTACCCAGGGGGATAGCTTGAGGCTCTGTCTCAATAAATAAATAAATAAATAAAAAGAAAAAAAACAAAAAAACTGGAGACAGCCATTATAACCAAATCTTTTTTGAGATAGTCTCAACTGTCACGTCGGATAGAGTGCAATGGTATGTGCATGGCTTACAAAAACCTCCAACTCTTGGGCTCAGGCAATCGTCTTGCCTCAGTTTTTCTATTTTTAGTATAAAGACGGGGTCTTGCTCTTGCTCAGGCTGGTCTAAAACTTGTGAGCTCAAGAAATCCACCCGCCTTGGCCTCCCAGAGTGTACAGCCAAATCTTTTAAGGATACTGCCATAAAGAGGGACAAAGATACCAGGTGGAGCTGGCAGGGGAAGAGGGAAAACAGACAGTTGAGTTAAGAAGGAATAAACAACAGCAACAGTAAGTTTGTATATAGCTGGGAATGATCCAGAAGGATGTTATCTTTCCCTTGGATTTATAAGCCCCATATGCATATTTTTAGACCCCCCCCAGGTGAGATTTGGCCCTATTAATAAATATGGCAGGTGCACTGCCACTGGCCCTGCTCAGTTGTACATTCAGCTACTCATCTACTTCCCTTCTCACACGTGTATCTGCAGCTGGAAAGCAGCCATTTTTAGCCTGTCATGAGCATGCCATGAGCGAGGCTCTGCTGGACTCAGGTAGGGTCTGACCTTCCTCCTGGTTGGCTTACCGTAAACTCTGTCACTCTCAGAATGCATTTACCAGGACATGTCCCATCTCCGTTCCTGCTACAGCAATTTATTTGTACTGACTGTCTCAGGGTACAGTGTGCCCCTGATATCATCCATCTCCTGTGCCTTCTTGTAGTACTGAGAAGGCAGTTTAGTGTGTGGGTGGAGGAAAGCTGGAGAGAACAAACTACTCTGATTGTCTCTAAATGCTGCACCTTGCAGCCAAGGGACAGGTGCCAGATTTTTTGATGGGGACATGTAAGTTCACCAGAAAGCTGTCCACCTTCCTCTCTTTCCAGCAGACATTGCTGAGGTAAGGCGTGAGTATACCATCACTATTTTTTTCTGTCAGGATTTTGCACTGAGAAATTCCTCCCAGATTTAATCAACAGGTTGTGTATCAGGCACAGATT
Organism: Galago senegalensis; assembly: GCA_963575145.1. Classification (NCBI taxonomy): domain Eukaryota; kingdom Metazoa; phylum Chordata; class Mammalia; order Primates; family Galagidae; genus Galago; species Galago senegalensis. The sequence continues at coordinate 20,787 of CAUYTI010015706.1, read as the reverse complement.
TTGGTGACAGAATACCTTTTCTTTTAAAAATTTTTCCTCCATGTACTTTATTAGGGAACTGGGACAGAATAAATTAGGGGCGATTATTCAAATATTTTTGTTAAATAAGTTATGCTTTGAGGTTAAGGCAACAGGTAACACGTATTCAATAAGCCAAAGTGCTTAATCTTCGTTTTCTATGAAATAGTTTATTTGCCATTCACTATGGAGGGGCTACAAATACATATCCGATATTAACACAGAGCACTACACTTGGCAACACTGGTAAAAATGGCTACGAAGAAGTGAGAGGCTTGAGAACAGGGCACATGACATTTACATTTGCTCAGTTCCCACCGTACATCTGAAACATCAAAGGCACTTATTAAAATGGTTCAATAAAGGAGTGTGGAATTTCAAATAAGAACATACACCCAAGACATAAAATAAGTGCTTGAATTTTCTTAGAGCTTGATTTCTGATACTGCACTAAAATCTCTGACTTATATGATTTGCTTTGTAGCCTTAAGGTATTTAACATATGACTTGATTACAGGAGCACGTCATGCACTGAGAATGTGAAGAGCCTAGTGGAATCCCGTGAAACCAGATGTTCTCCATGTCCAGCTACTGGAAGGGAGCACTCTCATCTCGAGGCAAGGGCAAAAGACCCTGCTCTCAGGTCAGTCACCTGTCCAGGGCGCTCACTTATCACTAGCACACTGGGGTCTTTGTGACTTTCTAGGCACGTTCATTCAGCACACATTTAGCTCGTACCTGCCAGGTACAACGCACTGTGCTGGGGAGACACAAACACACTGCAGTCCTTGCTTCCACAAGCTTACATTCATCCTCCACAATTGGGCCAGTCATGCTTTTAATTCCTAATAACTTGTTCCAAGTAGCTTCTTAGAATAAAACAAGAGCCAGAATAAAAGAGTTTGTGTTCCACTCCTTATTCTTGATTTCCAGGAAAAAAAAAATCAGATAACACAAACATCAAACATATAAAAAAAGGTCCAAACCCAACATCAGTCTAAGGCAGTGATTCTCAACCTGTGGGTCATGGCCCAAAGGAACTGTATTAAAGGGTCACGGCATTAGGAAGGTTGAGAACCACTGGTCTAAGGATGGTGTCATTTGTCTACAACATGAAAAAAACAACAGTGGCTGGATCAAGAAGCAACTAATCAGTTTTATAATCACTGTTGGAAACTGTCTCCACATTGCTCTGTGGCAATTTCCTGCACAGACACAAGTACTATGGTGCATTCTAAAACAAATGTATAAATTATTTCAGATTGACTCATGCTCTCTCTACTCACAGAAAAGAAAATGGACTCATCACATTTCCATGTGAAAACACAAAATTAGATTAATAGAGCCAGTGGTTCTTGATTTACTGATACTCTGACTTAATACGCTTAAGGACACATCCAGCAGCATTCATTCTCAACATGGAGAAACAATTTCTTTCATTTTTAAAATCACAGTGTATCTGCACATGTAAATACAGAGTCAGTGTGGGCAGCAGTGCTGGCGGGGCATCAAGCATGTTGAAGAGTGCTGCCAATGAAAGATTTCACCTTTTTTTTATTTTTGAGACAGAGCTTCAAGCTGTCACCCTGAGTAGAGTGCTGTGACATCACAGCTCACAGCAACCTCCAGCTCCTGGGCTTAAGTGATTCTCTTGCCTCAGCCTCCCAAGTAGCTGGGACTACAGGCGCCTGCCACAGTGCCCGGCTATTTTCTGGTTATAGTTGTCATTGTTGTTTGGCGGGTCCAGGCTGGATTTGAACCTGCCAGCTCTGGTGTATGTAGCTGGCGCCTTAGCCGCTTGAGCTACAGGCATTGAGACTTCACTTTCTTTTTCTTCTTGCTTGCTTGGTCTGTACATGTATAATCATTTGGGTACCCACATGCTAGACAGAAATGAAAGATGCCAATTTCTGCTATCAAAAATGCTGAAATTAGGGCAGTGCCTGTGGCTCAAAGGAGTAGGGCACTGGCCCCATATACAGGAGATAGCGGGTTCAAACCCAGCCCCACCCAAAAAATAAATAATAAAATGGCAAATTAAAAAAATTGCTGAAATTATAATTTTCTAATTCAGAGTACTGGAATACACAGGAAGACTATAACAATAGGTAATCTACAGGAAAGCTAACAAGGTATTTCTGTGTCTGATGTGTATCAATTATCCTTCCTCTATTTTAGGTTAATACTCCATCTTCAATATTACACTTTCCTTTAATCAAGAAATCTGAGAGCAATTTCCAGTGACCTCTGTCAAGTCAGAGAAGCTAAAAGACCACAGGTATTACTGAGTTATAATCAAAAAGAGGAAGCAACTAATCAGTCCTATAATCACAAAATTGCCACAAGCAACAGGCTTCTGCAATGAAACATAAATCATGAGGGTATATATTCAGGCATAAAAACAGAGACCTAATTTCACTGAGTATCAATTAGTATTTACAAAGCTACTTGAATTTTTCTGTTGATCTTCATTGTTGTTAAATAATGATAGTTTTGATGGTGATAAAACTTCATTTTTCAAGTGCAGGATGATCTGAGCTGAATGAAAAAAAGAGTGATTAAGGAAGGGAATGACGGCAGGTCTGGCATCAGGTTGAACAATATATTTTTCTTCTGTTTTTCATCTTAAGGCTCATGTCTCTGGCTTACCACCATAAAGTCATAAACATGCCAGCCACTATAAGGGTCCCAGGATTAATTAAGACTAAGGAAGATGAAAGGATAAACTAACCGTGTACCCGGCCACCACTGTTAAAAGCTCCAAGAGTGACACAGCAAGAGTATCCTCAGCAGCAATGTATTTATATACAAAGACAAATACATATATACAATAGTATCATAAATATTTCCTTTATTTTTATGATGAAAATTTTAAAAATAATTTTCTTTTTTTTATATTCACGTCTTTAAAAGTGGCATACTTTATTAAAAGAAACACTGGAAATGTGGATTCTTTTAAAAAAATAATCTTCATCAACTGATAGATTTAGGGAGAAACCAGATTTCTATACCAACTAATAGAAAAATGAACTACTTATGAGTCTAGTTCCAATCCAAATAAAGGGCACATATAACATGTTTTAAGATTTATTCTGTCCATTCAGTTAAAAGATTTCCGTTCCAGAACTATTAGCTACTGAAATTCTAAAAATGATCATGTTCCTGGGCATCCTATTTTGTCAAGGGATTTAATAGCAATTTACAGATTTTATAAATAGAAGTTATTTACATTAATTGACATCTACAAAGAGTAGAGAGACCAGAGACAACATTCCATAATATGTAAGATCTTTATCTCCTTTTTAATGTTCTAAGCAAACTACAAAATTTAGCAATTATATGCAGATCTTTGTAACTTGCAGGTGTCTTGAATATCATCTAATCTGTTTTCTCCCTTCAAATGTCTTTCCATTCTGAATAGAACATTTTGCCTCCTAGTACTAATACTATAGAATTTTATTTTTTTAATTTTTAATTTTTATTTTTGTAGAGAGTCTCATTTTATTGCCCTCGGTAGAGTGCCATGGCATCGCACAGCTCACAGCAACCTCCAACTCCTGGGCTTAGGCGATTCTCTTGCCTCAGCCTCCCAAGTAGCTGGGACTACAGGCACCTGCCACAATGCTCGGCTATTTTTTTGTTGCAATTTGGCCAGGGTGGGTTTGAACCCGCCACCCTCGGTATATGGGGCTGGTGCACGACTCACTGAGCCACAGGTGTCACCCAGAATTTTAAAAAGTAAAAAAAAAAACACCCCAGATTCTTAGCCAGGCATTGTGGCAAGTGCCTGTATAGTCCCAGCTACTTGGGAGGCTGAGGCAAGAGAATCACCTAAGCCCAAGAACTGGAGGTTGCTGTGAGCTGTGATACCACAGCACTCTACCGAGGGCAACAAAGTGAGACTCTAAAAAATCCCTCAGATTCTATGTTTCCTTTATTTTGCATTAAAATGACCAAAGAGGGGGCGGCACCTGTGGCTCAAAAGGGTAGGGTGCCGGCTCCATATGCCAGAGGTAGTGGGTTCAAACCCAGCCCTGGCCAAAAACAAAAACAAACAAACAACAAAAAAATGACCAAAGAAATGAAACCTTTACAGAATCATTTTTCCCCATTAAATACTGCTAATCCCTATTAACCCTATTTTTAATTCAGGGAGTTATACACACACACTCTCATAGTCTCAAGATGTCCATGAGCGCAAGTTTCTACGGACTCACCAATTTCAATTTCTCCTCCCCCTACACACTAGTGACAATGTATTTTTATTTTGACTTGCTTAAACAGCACAAGGAGATTGGCCTTCCTAAAGTTAACACCTTTATCGGCGTAAAACAGGCTGAGATAACAGTGACTCTCGAGCACTTGGTCACTGGCTGAGTGGCCCGTGTGCACATCACGAGGCTCCTGATGTTTCACTACTCATTACTGATCTGACACTTGGTTGTACAACAAGCACGTCCCCCCAAATGACCAGAGAATACAACCATATAAAATTCAAAGCAGATGATTTTGCTACTTTTAGCACTTTTGGTAAAAGGCATGTTTGAAGTATTAATGAAAATAAAACTGAAGAATAAGTTCCCTATAGGTTTCATTTATTCACATCAGGACTGACTGGTCCCTTCTTATTGGAATTTAACTGAAAACAGACTGGGTCATAACTGGCAGCTAAATATTGGTCATTTTCAAGCACTCCAATAACATTCTTCAATAATTTTATTATCTCCAGTTTTATGGTACCATATTGTCTTTTCACACTGTTTAAATTTCCCATTTCCATAATCCAAATGACAAAAAATTACTACACATTTCCTTATACAGCCAAAAACAGATTTACTGGAATGTTTTCAGTTATAGCTGAAGGCAGCAACATTTACAACAGTTAGTACTTTTGTTACACCCATAAACATGTAGGAATTGTTTGCAAAGCAACTGTAATACAAAAAGAATATTTTTGCAAATACTGACAGAATAGTTACGCATCTCTTTCAGCATAATGACTTGGTACCTTCGTAGCCTTCCTGACCCCAGCCTCGCCTGAACCTTAATGCAGTAATACCAATTCGTTATGCCATTAAAATACTAGTATGAAATATTGTCATTAGTGTTCATTAGCTATATACACAAATTATGACTGGCAAGTATCTAGTTTCAAATTAGATCCTTGGAATATGGCAAAATAGAGGTTGGTTATCTTCACCTTAAACATAATTATTAAAAGAAAATTTTGTTAGAAGAAGATAACTGGACATTCTCAATGCTCCAATTTGAAGTGATATTTGCCTCTTAGTTTCTTGAAAATGAAGTTTTGAAAGTTATATACATAGGTTTCACTTAAATTATGCAGCAATCTTTTATTATTATTGTCCCAGATCTTGTTTAATGAAGATCTCTGTCATCAAATCAAGTATGATATTTCACAACTATAAGAACTGTAAGAAAAAAACATGAAAAGATTTATCAAAATTAAATTCACATAGTATGTTAGAAGCAATATTTTTAAATGTAGCTGTGTTCACTTTTAGAGAAATGAGTCAAGCAAGAACTGAACTTTTACATGCGATGACAGGTAACAAATGGAAAGAAGGAACAATAAATATCATAAAACATCCTAAATGTCTAGCAGCTTGATTCTAAAAAGTATGGTATAACTGTATCATAGAGCTGTTAAAATATTGTTTAAAAATTTAATAGGAAAATAGTCACAATATGTTTATTAAAAAGTATATATAATACCTTAAAAACATCTTTATATGTTAATAGGAAAAGAATAGAAGTATATACACAGTGTAATATAGTAACAGCAGGATCTCTGTGTGGTAAGATTATAACTGAATTCAATTTTCTTCCTTATGCTATTTCACATTTCCCAAATTGTCCACCATACGTGATTGAGTCACTACAAACCATAAACCAGAAAATACTGAGCAACTTGCATCCAGGGAACATACAGGGTTAAATTCCTGTGAGCCTCTGGCTAGTACATTTTTGTCAACTAATCCATACACGTTGTTGTTTTATGTGTTTCTGTTAAAAGACGTTTAATAATATTGCTGATTCTGTAACATTGAACTCAAGGCCAATAGCATCATAACTTATGCTGAAACAAGTCTCGCCTAATTCATGTTATTTTTCTGTCAAGGCGCAGCACAGCCTTTTTGCATTAGGCAACACTACGGAGCATGTCAGCATTGTTTGAGGGCACTTTACACCGTGAAATGGCCATAACCCCACAAAAATGCAAAAAACATGACATTAAATATTCTACGAAAAGAATACATTTAAGTTGTAAGAGTTGAAATAAAAAGGCAAAGACGGCCTTGTTTGATCTCAGCTGGGAATGTGGTAGGTGGGAGACTCCAATTTTCTGCTGCTCTGAACATGTCTGTGAATGACGGAAAACACCATGGTACTGGATTTAGGAGTCACAAAGAAATTTTAGCTGTAAATGAATCTGCAAAGGCAGACTCTATGAACAATGAAGATTGACTACACTTCTTTGTAACAAAACCTTTTTCTGTTTAAAAAGAGAATAGCATAATAGAATTTTTCAAACGGTTATTTTTAGTCACTTTCCAAATCTTCATAAAATCTCTGTAAACACAGGTAAAGAGGCCTTGAAGAAAAGCAGATATTAAAAATGATCTGATGTTGCAAAGAACACTAAGGAAAAAGGAAGGGAAGGAGTTATGCTTTAATGACTAAAATCAAGCTCAAATACAGAATAAAAAACCAACCAAACAAAAAACTATAACCTATCTGGATTTATTCTCCCAAAACAATATTACAAGATGCAAACTTTTATACCTGAAAGTTAATATATGAACGTTTGGGGCCTGAGTGTGAATCTGCAAAAAAGATACAGACTCGTTCCCTGTAAAGATGTATTTCTGTATATTAACATAAAATTTTACATACAACTTAAGAGGATTTTCAGAGATCTGGAGATTTTAGGTTAAGAGATCCTGACTCAGGTAAAAAAATATTTCATTCTTGTTAGTATAGTGGTGAAAAGAAAAAAATTATTTAATACTGACATTATAAATACTAGGTCTACTGAAAATAAATTAAAAAGGGAATTAAAAATGAACACCCAAACAAGAGATCCCCCCAAGAAGTCAGAATCCAGTAAATACTTACTGATAATCACTAGCAAAAGGATACCTGCAACCAAAGCCATGATGGCTTTTATCTACAACACACAAAAGGGCATACGAAAAACATTAGTACTTGACATGTTAATGAAGTCAACTACCTGTTATGCTATTTACCACATTGTACTAAATCATCTCAATAAATAGGCATATTCCTTGAAAGGTTTTCAAATTTCTTTTCACATGTACTTGCTGGCTATTTTCTATCCTTTTGTAAATAATCAGAATTCCCCAAATTTGAGGGTTTTTGCTTGGTTGGATTTTACTGTCCAAGGCTGTCCTGCACAGTAAACTGTAACAATCAAAGCTTTCATAGGCCTGTACATTTTTGCCTTATTTCTCATGCTTATTTCTAATTTGAGACCAGAAAAAATACACGACATTTTAGCAACTCACTCAAGTGTCAGGTTATGATAAATAACATAGGTAGCCAATCCAAATGGTTCAAGATATATAACCTAAGGTAGAACAGCTATAGCACTTATTCTCCAACTATATGAAAATTCTATTAGTTTTTTTCTTCCTCTTACTTTCTTCTTTTTAATCTCTATTTTGAGGAATATATTTTAGATTTTTTATGAATAACCTCATTTAACAAGTAACTTGTCTAAATGAATTCTGTGTGTTAGTTTAACAGCTGAGAGGAGAAACCTTAAGATCAGTTCTTGGTCAGCTGCTTAATATTTTAAGCTCATGCTAACTTTCTATATAAAATTGTCACCCTCATCATTTACCTTAAAATTCACAAATTATACATTGATTTAACTTTCTTTCTTTCTTTTTTTTGAGACAGGGCCTCAAGCTGTTGCCCTAGGTAGAGTGCCATCGCATAACAGCTCGCAGCAACCTCCAACTCCTGGGCTTAAGTGATTCTCTTGCCTCAGCCTCCCGAGTAGCTGGGACCACAGGCACCTGCCACAACGCCCGGCTATGTTTTAGTTGTAGTTGTCATTGTTGTTTGGCAGGTCTGGGATGGATTCGAACCTGCCAGCTCTGGTGTATGTGGCTGGTGCCTTAGCCGCTTGAGTTATAGGTACTGAGACAATTTAATTTTCTTGACGAATTAAAACAAAGCCTTGTTTTCATCAAACATTTTCACAAATAACCAGAAGTAGCTGATGAAATGATTTTAAAATAGAGTAACAGGTGACATTAGGGCATTACATTCATGGCAATAACAAAATGACCTGGAGTATATATGGAAACTTTGCAATCTGGAAGCCAGTGCCTATTAAAATTAATAATTAAGATAACCAAAGTATATAAATAGAACGGATGGAGATAAGAGCTATATTTTCAGTAGATGTCTGGGTCTACATTATACTATAAAGGACTTTAATCCTTTTTATTAATTTGAAACATTTAGAAAGCAATTTGGAATTTTACAGTAGTTTTCCCAACTTTATTGAAAATGTCCATTAATTTGTACAGGCTCAACTTTGGAAGATTTAAATGGAACTATCAATATCAATTTAAAAACACCTCAATGGAATAGAGTTTTCTCCCTTTGGTTTCTAACACTGTATGGGAAATGCTTGTAACTCCAAATGGCAGTATTGTATTTATGCATGTCCAAAGCTCTCCTCTTCCAAATAACATGGACAAAAATTGATTTATGAAGAGTGTCAGAGTTCCCTAGATATGTAAGAGAGGTGTTAGCAATACTCTCACCGTCCCTTGGAAAATTTCATTTACTTATTTATTTTTAAAGCTAGGTTTACTGAAGTACACTTTACATATAATAAAATATGTACTTTTAAAGTTTTTTTTTTTTTTTTTTTAGACAAAGTCTCAAGCTGTCACACTGGGTAGAATGCCATGTTGTCACAGCTCACAGCAACCTCACACTCTTGGGCTTAAGCGATTCTCTTGCCTTAGCCTCCCACATAGCTGGGACTAAGGTGCCCGCCACAATGCCCAGCTATTTTTCTTTGGTTGTAGTTGTCATTGTTGTTTGGCAGCCTGGGCTAGATTCGAACCCGCCAGCCGTGGTGTATGTGGCTGGTGCCTTAGCTGCTTGAGCTACAGGCACCGAGCCTAAAGTGCTTTTGATGCACTTTAATCACACAAATCAAATATAAGACATTTCCACCATTATCCCAAAGTTCCCTTGTGCCCTGTTGCAGCCAATCTCCATCCCCACTCTATCATCCTTAGCCACTAGCAACCCCTTATCTGTTTTCTGACCCTATATTCTTTTCCTTAAAACCATTCTAAAATCATCACTGTAGAAGTCAATCTACAAATAGTGGGCATGGAGAGGAAGCCCCAGAAAAAGTAGCACAATGAAGTACTAACTGGGCACAGTGTGAATGAGGAAAGCTAAGCATTAGAAAACAATAACAAATGAAAAATACTTGCTACTGGGAATGATCTTTGTTAAGTTATAGAACAACAGTTATTTGTTTTTTTTTTTTGAGACAGAGCCTCAAGCTGTCCACCTAGGTAGAGTGCCGTGGCATCACAGCTCACAGCAACCTCCAACTCCTGGGCTCAAGCGAGTCTCCTATCTCAGCTTCCCAAGTAGCTGGGACCACAGGTGCCCACCACAATGCCCAGCTATTTTTTGGTTGCAGCCGTCATTGTTATTTGGCAGCCTGGGCTGGATTTGAACCTACCGCCTTAGGTGTATGTGGCTGGCGCCTTAGCCACTTGAGCCACAGGTGCTGAGCCTGCACAATAGTCTTCATGACATGCCCAATGCCATTAGTGGTCCCCCAAACTCCTCAATATAGAGAGATAATTTAAAAATATAATTCAGTGAAAAGCATACTATTATATCCCAATCCCATTAAGTATCAAATGAAAATCTTTAGAAATGTTTAAAAAGGTGAGGCAAAACGTACATTATGACCACGTTTTTGTGGCTACAAGAATCAGTCATGTGTGTGGCAGGGAGAGAGGAGAGGAAGGGGCCTGGGACATTTTATTTTTCCAAACTAGTCTAGAGAATAGAAAACTTCTATGGAAACAGAAATTTATCCTTTAAGAATGAAGAATTTAGAATAGAAAACATGTTTCTTTCCTCAGTTCTATTTCTAAAAGTTAGAGGTTCAATAAGTAGGCAAATGTAAATAGATAAATCCAAGGCAACTCTAAGTTATTAGCATATGGCAAATCAAGTTTAGAAAGTTATTGCCAAACTTGAAAATGAGAGACAAAAAACAATGACTTTATATCTAAGATTTTTAACAATGTCAAAAATTATACATAGAACCAGGAGAAAAACATCTGTTTACATGATATGCAATTCACTACAAAATCTTAAAAGAAAAGTTTCCTGTTTAATGATTAGTATCCACACAAGATTTAAGTGGTAAATTCATTTCTATAAAATACTTTGCAGTAATATGTTAAAAGTCTATAGTGATTCTCATTTTTTTCCTTGTTAAAAAATTTATTTCTGGGGCAGCACCTGTGGCTCAGTGGGTAGGGCACCGGTCCCATATACCCAGGGTGGAGGGTTCAAATCCAGCCCCAGCACAACAAAAAATAGCTGGACATTGTGGCGGGCACCTGTAGTCACAGCTACTTGGGAGGCTGAGGCAAGAGAATCACCTAAGCCCTTGAGTTGGCAGTTGCTGTGAGCTGTGATGCCACCGTACTCTATCTAGGGCAATAAAGTGAGACTGTATCTCTAAAAAAAATAAATAAATAAATAAAAAGAATTACTTCTTATTTCTCTGGAATAATGCAGAATAAGTGGTTTTCTTTTTAAAACTCTATTTGCCATAACAAATTCTGATATATAAGCTGCTCTTATCTTTTCCTCTTCTAATAGAAAGCCCTATTTTTTTTCTAGCCCTTACTTTAATTTTTAAAAAATCTGTATAATGTTATAGAAGTTGTTCTAAAAAAGTACTAATCATAAATTATAAGAAAAATGTATAATTGTTACAACATAATAAGTCTAGAAGTAGTTACTAATAAATTGTGGATTACTTTTATGAAGAAATCTATGAAAAATCAAGACACTGTACCCCATAAATGCAGTAATGTACACAGTTATGATCTAATAAAAAAAAAGAACAATGGAAAAAAAAGAAGAAAATATTCTTTTAGGCATTTTTGATTCCTTTAGTTATTCCTACATAGTATCTCAAAAGTAATTAACTCAATGAATAATTACTGAGTTTCTACCATATCTCAGGTTCAGAAGATAGAAAACAGCTGTAGTTCCTGTCTTCGTAGAGGTTTTACTACAGAGCTCTTTTTCCTTATCTGTCTGAATACCACTTAAGGGGCCAATTAACAATCCAGAATCTTCTAATTTACTTACTTTGCAACCACGCCACCACATTTGCCTTCGAAGTTGTTTGGATCTGTTGCTAAAAGCAGTTGCATTATCCGATAAGCTTTCTATATCACATAGAGGATGGAGAGAAGGATTAAACGACATAACAGGATTCTTTTATCTAGTCACACAAAGACAAGAAAATATTAATTTCTGCTTCTATAAATTTATTCCCTTTTTAAGCATGAAAACAACATCCTCCCTTTTTTCTGCCCACAGACTCTGGAATTCTACATTGTGAAAAAAACAAAAATAAAAGGCAAAAAACAGCTGCAGAGCGCTCCATTTTTTATAAGATTAAGAAAATCTTTCCAGGGCATTAATACTTTATAAATAAACTTACGAATTCTAGTAAGAAAATACTCTTCAAAAATTCAAGTACTTGGCACATCACTAGGAAAAACATTACATCTGGAGAAGGTTAGAGTCTCAAAAAATATCAGAAGTGACTGATTTTAAAGAAAAACAATGTGAATTTTAACAGTGATTCAGCAAGTTTTTTTTGGTTAAGACTGTTAAGGATTTATCAGGTATTCAGCCATTCACCTTTCAAATACTGAGTGCCTGGTATGTGCCAGGAACAGTTACAGGTACAGATACTAACTTCTGTTAGTAAAGAAAGGTTACTAGGTTGCCAATGAAAGCATAAAATAAAAATACCAGGAAAGTTTGGCATAAGTGTTGAAAAAAAACGATCAGATATTCAGACCTTGAGGTCATAAAAAACACAAAGCACATCAACATAATAGGGCAAAAGAAGAAATAGCTTTGATTCAACAATGAATTTTTAAATTCTCCATTCTCAACTGTACAATTAAAGAAATGTAACACGAGATGATTCATAGTAAAGGAAGTTAAAATTTAACCCTTAAATTCATAGGAAAGGAAGCTAAAATTAGACCATTACATTCATAAACTTAACAAGTAAATGCCAATCTTCTAAGCCAAGGTTTCTAAGCACTGACCAGACAAGTGAGAGAAGATAAAAGCTAGCAAGACAGTAACATCAAGAATACAGGAAGTGTCTGTACCTGATTTGTCCTGAAGTTCATCTAGTCTCTCCCCTCTCTCAATTACCTTTGTAATATTTTCTTGCATAACATCAATAACTTCATCCACCTGATTCTGAACACTAGTTAAAAAAAAAAGATAAAAGATTATTATTCTGAGAATGTTTATAATTTTCAAAACTTTCATTAGACATGATAGAAAACAGCAAATTCTCAGAGAATTACCTAACTATAAAATTTAAGGCTTTGTAGCATTGTTCTTCCATTTGTGGGTTGAGTACACAAATAATTGAAGTAATATTTCACTTAAAGACAGTTTATTTTTAGCCCTAGTAATGTGACCCATAAGCAAACTAAATGTATTGTCAAATGCTCAGTAACTGCAGAAGTTAGTCAAACAACTGGACTCAAATAATTTGATTTGTTTTCTTTTCAACAGGCTGTTAGCACATGGACACAGCTGTAACCTACTTTTCCTGTGTATTTCATACACAAAGGCTAAACAGAGGAGTTTGCACAGGTACGTTAGAAGCTTATGAAAATATCTAGTTTCCAAAACAAAAATGTAAGGTGTCCTCTAGGAGACACTTACACTCAATGCATAGGTTTCTTTACTGTTCATCACTTTTCTGGTAAACATAAATAAGGCTTAAGACAACTGGAAACACTTGGGAATATTTTGAAGTATCCATCAGGAAGTAGAAAGGAAAAAAAAACCCTTTTGCTATGATTTGAAATGAAAATATGTTGAACTCCTTACATTAGGTGATAGGGGTCTGTTTTTACCAATTTTCAGACTGTTCAGTGAAGAGTTAGCTTAAACTTTAAAAGTTAATAATTAGTCCTTAGCTACCTACCCTCACTCATGAGTTACCTCTAGAGTACATGACACAAAATTGCTTGTTTAGTTTTCCACTGTTGCTCTAACCACAAGACATTGTTTTAAATTACTTCATAAGTCACAATCAAATATTTAAAAGGACAAATAAAGTGAACTCATGGTCCATGTGTAAAAGCCCTGGGCTACCAGCAACTACGGTCATGTGCTGCATAATGAGTGTGGTTAACAATGGGTAGCATTACAGCGGCAGTCCCACAGATTATAATATCAAATTCTTACTGTGCCTTTTTTATATTTAGATACACAAATACCACTGCATTACAACTGCCTACATATTCAATACAATGACATTCTGTATAGACTTGTAGCTGGGAAGCAGGAGGCTGTACATAGAGCCTAGGTGTGTAAATTGCCATCTAGGTTTCTGTAAGTGCACTCTGTGATGTTTGCCCAAGACTGCCAAAAGATAGGCATGTCCCTGCTATTAAGTGAGGTCTGATGGCATACAAATATTAAATATATGTTTAAATATACTTTAAATATACATTTAGTAGGGGAAAGATGTGTGTCAGTTGTCCCCAAGGGGCTTATAAAAATTTGTCACCATACACATCTCTATTCTGCCCTCTACTCGACATTATTCTCTGAACTACCCCATTGGCTAGGGGTGAGGCATGGTCATGTGTAATTCTGAAAAAGAGTTCTACCCTTTCCCTTTCACTAAGCTATTTCTTCAGAAAGTTTGTTCAGATTGAATTCAATCTGAGAAAGCTTATTAAAAAAAATGAAGGCCTGGCTCAGCACCTGTAGCTCAAGCGGCTAAGGCGCCAGCCACATACACCAGAGCTGGAGGGTTCAAATCCAGCCTGGGGCCACCAGACAACAATGACAACTACAACTAGAAAATAGCTGGGCGTTGTAGGGGGTGCCTGTAGTCCCAGCTACTTGGGTGGCTGAGGCAAGAGAGTAGCATAAGCCCAAGAGTTGGAGGTTGCTGTGAGCTGTGATGCCACAGTACTCTACCCAGGGTGACAGCCTGAGACTATCTCAAAAAAAAAAGAAAAAAGAAAAAACGAAAGCCCATTTAGACATGGGTGAAGTCAGAAGTAGTCCTCTGACATTTAATTATGCTATGTTATATAATAGTCACTTCCCTCCCATATTAAAAACATCATGTAGACCCACTGATTATTCACACATAGACTTGAGGGTTACTCACAACATCCCAGAGTTCTGTGCTTCCTCTACATTATTTCCCTAAAGGATAGAACAATGCTGGGACATGGGGGACATGCAGAATTCTCTTCTGCTCAGATCTGGAAGTATGCCTGAATTCCTAAGACGTCCTTTTGCAATTTCTAATCACCTAAGCTGAGAGCTAAAGATTTTCATCCTATGTAAGAATAATACCAGAAATACTTATGCAACTAATCAATCCATCCAACAAATAATTTTCTTTTTTTTGCAGTTTTCGGCTAGGGCCGGATTTGCACCTACCACCTCTGGTATATGGGGCCGGCACCCTACTCACTGAGCCACAGGAGCTGCCCATATGTGTTTTTTTTTCCAACAAATAATTAATAAGCACCTGATACATACTGCTTTAGGTGTTGGGCAAACAACAATGAACAAAACAGACGATAATTCCAGCCCTCATGGAATTTATGTTTGAATGTACCTTAACCTTAGAGCTATGAAACAGCTTGCTCGCTCAATCCCAGTAAACATTGCACTTACTATTTACTTACATGATTATTTTTAGCATCTCTCTACTAGAAAATAACCTTGTCTATTTTATTCACTTTTGTAGCCCCAGTACCTACAATGGTGCTTAGGGCAGAATGTGCATTCAATATATATCTGCTGAATAAATGAATAATTTGGGTACAAATCCTGCAGAGAACACTCAGCTATTTGAGAAAGAGATATAATGCACTGAGTAGAGAGCCCCCCGCCATAACTATAAAACAGAGGCATAGCTACTATGAATATTAATATACTATATGTACTTTTAAAATGAAAACAAAAATCTGAAGAAATAGTTATAGGCTCAGGATCTCTATAAGCAAAAGACTCCATCAATATGGGCTGATTAAATGGAACAGAACCCATGAAATTCCAGATTCTTACTAGACTATCATAAACCTACAGGTGTTACCTCAACAACATGGTACTTATGTAATACATTCCTGTTGCTAATATGAACGCCTCAACATGTTAAAGTTCCTACTAAGTGATTAGTACATTACTGTTGCTTTCTCCTTCACACATTACCATGTGCTGGCCTGACACTCTCAGTGCAGCTCATTCACTGATAGAAAGTCTCATGGTTATGTTTCTGCATTGTAAGAAATGCACGCTCATTATAAAGCACGTTCTTTTCACATTGATCTAAAGCAAAACTTTTATAAAATAAAGCACCTGTGGCTCAGTGAGTAGGGTGCCAGCCCCATATACCGAGGGTCGCGGGTTCAAACCTAGCCCCAGCCAAACTGCAACGACAACAACAAAAATAGCTGGGCGCTGTGGCAGACACCTGTAGTCCCAGCTACTCGGGAGGTTGAGGCAAGAGAATCGCCTAAGCCCAAGAGCTGGAGGTTGCTGTGGGCTATGATACCATAGCACTCTATCGAGGGTGACAAAATGAGACTCTGTCTCTAAAAAAAAAGAGAAAAGAAATTATCTATTTACTGCAATATGAAAGATAATTTTATTTGTAAAACAAGAGATAATATATTTCGTCATAATCTTTTACATTTTCATAGTACAGGTACTCCTCAAGTTATGAGGAGATAGGTTCTATAGGTTTGTTCTTTTTTTTTTGAGACAGAGTCTCACTTTATCACCCTCAATAGAGTGCTGTGGCTTCAGAGCTCACAACAAAATCCAACTCCCAGGCTTAGGCGATTCTCTTGCCTCGGCCTCCCCAGTAACTGGGACTATAGGCACCTGCCACAATGCCTGGCTATTTTTGGTTGCAGTTTGGTCAGGGCCAGGTTCAAACCCGCCACCCTTGGTATATGGGGCCAGAGCCCTACCCACTGAGCCACAGGCACTGCCCCTGTAGGTTTGTTCTTAAACTGAATTCTATGTAAGTAAGTTTGAACAAATACATTTATATTTTTCTTGTAATAGCCTCTGTTCATAAGTACAAGTCATACATCAGTCAGATGTTTGTAACTTGGGGACTGCTGTAGTTACAAACCTCCTGATTTCTACTTGTATTTCACATTGGTTTTATCCCCATTATTATTATTATTATTATTATTATTATTATTTGCAGTATTTGGCTGGGGCTAGGTTTGAATCTGCCACCTCCAGCATATGGGGCCAGTGCCCTACTCCTTTGAGCCACAGGCACCACCCCTTATCCCCATTATTATATACACCATAAATGCCTTAAAATCAGACTGTCTCACTCATCCTTTTATTTCTAGGTCATATGAAATGCGCCTGGTACAGAGTAAGCACAACAACTAAAATGAATTAAATATACATTCCAAAAGCATTTATTAAGTTATTATTACACAATTCATCAAGAATATCAGTGTAAAGGTTATGAGCTGATATTTAGAAATATTACAGTGGTGAAAAATGATATCCATGACTGCCCTGCTACTAAGTGCTATTAACAGAAGGGAAATGGTATCAGCCACATAGCCTAAATGAATTCAGTCTTGACCAGAAATGCCATCCAGACCCTGAGTTCTGAGGGGTCAAGAGTGGGTAAGAGGAAAGGAGGAGGTAGATGGCGGCTAAGGAAGTATATGTTCTAGGCCAAGGAAGTATATGTAAGAGAAGGGAGCATTTTTAGAAGTA
Organism: Galago senegalensis; assembly: GCA_963575145.1. NCBI lineage: Eukaryota > Metazoa > Chordata > Mammalia > Primates > Galagidae > Galago > Galago senegalensis. Next base: position 3,651 of record CAUYTI010015706.1, on the reverse strand, counting down.
AGTGATGGCTTGGCACCTGTAGCTCAGCGGCTAGGGTGCCAGCCACACACACTGGAGCAGGTGGGTTCAAATTCAGTCTGGGCCTGCCAAACAACAATGACAACTATAACCAAAAAATAGCCAGGCACTGTAGTAGTCCCAGCTACTTGGGAGGCTGAGGCAAGAGAATCGCTTAAGCCCAAGACCTTGAGGTTGCTGCGTGCTGTGATGCCATGGCACTCTACCCAGGGTGACATAGTGAGACTCTGTCTCAAAAAAAAAAAGAAGTGATTACCTAGATGTGGGTGAAGGTACTGGGGAGTGAAAAGTGTACAGGATTCCTAGATTTATAATTTGAGCAAGTAAGAGTAGATGATAGTCATTTAGTGAAATAGAAAATTAACAACTCAAAGGAAAAGCAAGTTTGTGAAGAAGGCTCAATTGGTAAAAGAAAGGGCACAAAAGACAACATAATCAGGAAAAGATAGAGACACAGGGTCAGGGAAATATATATATACACACACACACACACACACATATATATATATTTTTTTTTTTTTAAGAGAAAGAGTCTTACTTTATTGCCCTCGGTACAGTGTGGTCATGGCTCACAGGTCACAGCAACCTTCAACTCTTGGGCGTTAGGCAATTCTCTTGCCTCAGCCTCCCAAGTAACTGGGACTACAGGCACCCGCCACAATGCCCGGCTATTTTTTGTTGCAGTTTGGCCAGGGACAAGTTCGAACCCACCACCCTCAGTATATGTGGCTGGCACCCTACCCACTGAGCCACAGGCGCTGCCCAGGGAAATATATTCTCAATACTGTTTTAAATTCTCTTATAGAGACTGATAGCACCTATATGAAACGGATATGTCTCTATTCTAATCCCTAACAGGGAAGCTCCATACTGTAATGTAGAAATCCTGGTTTCGGATCAGCAACTAGGTTGTTGGCCACATACACTGGGGTTGGCAGGTTCGAACCCAGCACAGGCCTGCTAAACAACAACGACAACTACAACAACAACAACAACAACAACAACAAAAATAGCCAGGCATTGTGGCAGGCACTTGTAGTCCCAGCTACTTGGGAGGCTGAAGCAACAGAATTACTTAAGCCCAAGAGTATGAGGTTGCTGTGAGGTATGATGCCATGGCATTTTACTGAGGGCGACAAAATAAGACTCTGTCTCAAAAAAAAATAAGTCTTGGGTTTTATATTCAGAAAAATTTGGGTCTGCAATCCAGCTTTATCACTTACTATTTATGTGATTTGGGAAGTTACTATGCTAGGTTTTTTGTTTGTTTTAAGACAGAGTTTTACTTTGTCACCCTCGGTAGAGTGATGTAGTGTCGTAGCTCACAGCAACCTCAAACTCTTGGGCTCAAGTGATCCTCTTGCACTAGCCTCCCGAGTTGCTGGGATTACAGGTACCTGACACAATGCCCAGCTATTTTATAGAGATGGGGTCTTGCTCTTGTTCAGGCTGGTCTTGAACTCCTGAATTCAAGCAATCTACCTGCCTTGGCCTACCAGAGTGCTAGGTTTATAGGCATGAGCCACCATGCCCAGAACTATGCTAGCTTTTTTGAGATATCCAGATAATCTCTATTTCATTTGTTAGAATTAAGGGATAATGTTTTTCAAATACTTGGCACCTTTTCTAAAGCTTAGCAAGTGCTAGATAAATAATCACTACAAGAAAAATTTATGCTCTGCAACACACACCCCTTATTTTATAAAGAAAGTATATGTTTTCATAGTTAACATCCCCATCTTGTGGCCTTTTAAGGTACTGTTGAAAAAATAGTAAGTTTTAACAATTACGTTGTATTTTTGCAACCACATATATATTGCTGTTATATCATGGAATGTTCCCTGGGGGCCATATAAAGTTAAGCTGATTGGACTAAGGCTAAAGTTAGGAGATTCCCTATTCCTGACACAGAATGTCTACAATTCATTAGCGTGGCATTTACAATGCTATTTTTAATTTAAATGGAAAGGATGCATTCCAAAGAAAAATCATAATTTTTGTGTTAGGTATGTGAATATTTAAAACCTTTCTCCAAAAAACTTCCCTAAAAAGTGATGCTGGATATTTTTTAATGGGATTAATCTATTAATAATAATTAACTAAATTCAAAAAAATAAAAAATGCTGATCTAAGCAATCAAGAAATACTCTATATTAAAATGTTTTATTTATTTATTTATTTATTTATTTGAGACAGAGTCTTACTTTGTTGCCCTTGGTAGAGTGCTGTGGTGCCACAGCTTACAGCAACCTCCAACTCTTAGGCTCAGGCGATTCTCTTGCCTCAGCCTTCCAAGTAGTTGGGACTACAGGCACCTGCCACAATGCCTGGCTATTTTTTGTTGCAGCTGTCACTGCTGTTTTAGCTGGCCAGGGCCGGGTTCGAACCTGCCACCCTTGGTATATGGGGCTAGTGCCCTACCCACTGAGTCACAGATGTCACCCTGAAATGTTTTAAATCAAGTGGTGATAACATATCTTAACTAAAGAAAATGACCAGTGCTACCAGTTTGGGGCACTATATTAAAGGTGGGGATTTGTCCCTGGGCAGGTTGTGTGATAAGCTGTGTTCTGCCATCTTAACCACACTGATAAGTCATGTGATAGATAGATAAGCATTCATGAGGTTGGGGTAGCAAGGTTTACACTGTGTTTGCTGACTGATCTTCTTCTAACTGACTCTGACAAGCCCTTAGTTCTAAGAACCACTATATTTAATCCCTTACTATTCTAAAACTCTATGAATGCCAAAGTTATTGGGGTAGTTTAGTAACACACTAACATATCCATTTGTGTCTGTGTGTCTGGCACTTACTAACATAAAAAGAGGTATGTCATCAGTGGAGTCCTCTTTTCCAGTGGCACAGGTATAAGAAACCAAGACTGTAAGTGGATACAGAAGCCGCTCTGGCTCAGTGTAGGAGAATGGCTCAGCCACTATTCATTGGCACCCTTGCAAGCATCCACATATGCCACATAGGCTTGAACCACAGCTAACCTGAGTCTTGGCAGAAGGCCTTATGATCCCCCTGGAACACAAGAGAACAAGTGGCTTGTGAGGCCTTCTACTCAAATCCTTGTCTCCCTTAGGAGACTGTCATAAGATTGCTTATTACCTCTCAGGTTCTGATGAAGTATAAAACTTCCTATAGGCTATATACTATCTGCAACCTATAAAAACCATAGTCTAGAAATGGCTCCTTTGCAATAGGGTATCACACAACTCATACTGCAGCCACTGGCCCCATTTGTTTTGGTATCATCATTTTATTATGTAAGGTAACAACTGCTCCCTTTTTTTCCTTTTATTTATTTATTTTTTTAGACAGAGTCTCACTATGTCACCCTCAGTAGAATGCCATGGCGTCACAGCTCACAGCAACCTCAAACTCTTGGGCTTAAGTGATTCTCTTGCCTCAGCCTCCCAAAGAGCTGGGACTACAGGCTGCTTCCTTTTCTTTTTTTTTTTTGAGACCGAGCCTCAAGCCGTCCCCCTGGGTAGAGTGCCATGGCATTACAGCTCACAGCAACCTCCAACTCCTGGGCTCAAGCGAGTCTCCTGCCTCTGCCTCCCAAGTAGCTGGGACCACAGGCGCCCGCCACAACGCCCGGCTATTTTTTGGTTGCAGCTGTC
>CAUYTI010015701.1:0-24471 GCA_963575145.1 Galago senegalensis | reverse complement strand
CTGAAAAGGAACAGATTGTTCCCAAACCAGAAGAAGAGGTAGCACAGAAGAAAAAAATATCCCAGAAGAAACTGAAGAAACAAAAACTTATGGCACGGGAATAAATGCAACATAAAATAAATGCAAATAACTGTCAAAAAACAAAACAAAACAAAACAAACACTCAGACCACGGCATTGGGGAATAATGATTTGAATGACGGGATTTCTCATCAGGAACTATGAAGACAGTGGGTGCTGAAAGAAAAGCACCACCAACCCAGAATACTATACCCAGGAACATCTTCCTCAAGATCAGGGGAATCAGAATTCATTGCCAAAGACCTCCTCTAATAAGCAGATCTTTCAGAAGAAGGAAAATGGTTCCAAAAGGCAACTTGGAGAATCAGGAATCAAGGAAAATACACAGAGATGTTAAATATATAGGTAAATGTAATAGATTTTTTAAGTTATTTAAAATTTGTATGAGTGGGAGTCTGCAGGCAGGCAGTTGGGAAAGGAAGATGGGTATAAGGTGGGGAGAGCAGGGACAGTCAGATACCCACTGGGTAGGAACTAAAGAAGCTGAAGGGGAGGGTCACCCAGCTGCAGGCCTGGCTGCTGTCCCACACCAACAGGCCAACAGGTAAGTGTCAAAAAGGCAACAAAACTTTGGCGCCAAGGCAGCCTTCCGAGCCTGAGAACAATAGGGATGCTGCTTCATTTCTGGCTTTCAGCTCTCATGAATAGGACCTCCCGTGGCCCACCCTAAAGGGAAGCACACAGGAATTCGGCCTACCCACAGTCAGCAAATGAGGAACTCACTGCTTTCTTGCTACTTCCTCTCCAGAGCTCAGAGATTGGGGCCTGGAATTTTATAATTTATTCCTAAAATATATCAGAAGCGAACTCAAACTCTGTTTGCAGTCAAAGAAAGAGAAACCCACAGAGGCTGTGAATCGCACTGTAAGATCAACAGCAGGGATCAGGCAATCTCCAGCTCCTTTCCAGGCAAGTGAACTCCTTTCCCTCTGCCCTGTTTCTGTGGCAGTTTGGCCAGCACATTCATCCTTGCTCAAGTACCTACTATGGTAGTTATAAGCCAAGGGCTTTGGAGTCACAGGAACTGAGTTGCAACTGTAGACTTGGTGCTTCTCAGCTCTATCACCCTGGGAAAGCCATTTCACTGATTTGACCCTGTTTAAAAATCTGTGCGATGGTAATGACATGTGCATCATGGGCTAGCAGGAGAACTCAGAGAGCTAACACACAGGGAGCACAGATGCCAGCAGACCACAGGCCCTCAATATGTGTACCTCATCTTCCTTAGGATAATAAACTCAGAGCTTTCCCTTTGCAGGGGGCCAGAGCACACCTGTCAGACGGATTGCCATGATTTTTGTTTTTTTTTTTTAAACGAATCTTACTCTGTGGCCTAGGCTACAGTGCCCTGGTGTCATTCTGGCTCACAGCAACCTCAAATTCCTAGGATCAAGGGATCCTCCTGCCTCAGCCTCCCAAGTAAGCTGGGACTAGAGGTGCCTGCCACAATACCTGGCTAATTTTTCTATTTTTAGTAGAAATGGGGTCTCACTGTTGCTCAGGCTGGTCTCAAAACTCCTGAGCTCAAGTTATCCTCCAGAATGGTAGGATGACAGGTGGGAACCACCTCACCCAGCAAGATTGCTTTTTTGAGGCCTCCCTGGTCACACTGTTTCATGCCAGATCTTCCCAGGGGCCTTTCTAACTCTGCCCTTCTGATGATGTCAGGAGTCTGCTGAGCTGTTTCCAGTTTTGCTTCTCTTGGCCCCACTGTGTTGAAAGCCTTGGCCAGAGATGACATGAAGAAGGTATACACCACCCTTTGGGTTCCAAGGACTTCTCTTTCCTTTTAGTCTGTACGAGTTCTATTGCTGGCTGCTCAATGTAATCACCTGGGAGTTTGTTTTGTTTTTAAACTTGACTTTTTTTAAAAAGGGCAAAAGCTGCACCTCAAAACACATCAGAATAATGGGGCATAGCCCAGGCATAAGTTTTTCAATTGTTCCCTACCATGTTTCCCCCCAAATAAGACCTAACCAAAAAATAGGCTCTAGCAGGATTTCTATGCATTTGTTAAATATAAGCCCTACCCTGATAATAAGACCTAGTGATGGGTGTGGCTATGTAGCATATCTGCATAGCCATGCCCACATTTCTCTGCTGCTAGCGGCAAGGAAGACTGGAATACCTTTTATCTGCCACAGCTCCTTTCTCCGAGCCATTCGCACTTGCAAGGGTGCACGTGTGGTAACTGCCGTCCAGGCATCCTATTGCGCATGTGCGAATGGCTGGGGGTAAGGAGTTCACGCATCACTAGTGCCAGCCCCACCAACAAGGTAGACTCCCCTTGTCAGGTTCCAGAATCAGATGACTTAACTGTATTTGAATAAATGTGAATTGCTGTATTATACTTAATAAAAATAAGACATCCCCTGAAAATAAGCCCTAGTGTCTTCTTGAGAAAAAAATAAGTCTTATTTTCGGGGAAACACGGTAGGTGATTTCAGAGCTCACTTCCAGTGGAACGCAGCTCGAGCCATAAGCAACAGCAGCACTGAGTGTTGATCCTGCAGCTTCCAACATCCCATCTATGGACATCCTTTATGTCACCTGACTTGGTAAACACCTTCTGTACAGTAGGACTGGGTGATAACTCAGGTCTTTGAGGAGCTAGGAAGGGATCCCTTGTGTACAGAAACTGCCTTTGTGGTGCTGTACAACACTATAAATTCCATTTAAGCTGAAGCTGAATTCTACTTTCCTCTCTGAATTATTCCTGAAACAATGAATAGTGAAACCCAGGAGCTGGGGCTGATTGTGGGGATGGATTGGTCAGGAGAAAAGCTGTCTGGTGACTTTAAAAATCATTGCTACAGCAGCAGAAACAAATTTCACAAATGACCATGACATAGCATTCATCTCTCATCAGGTCATTTGGCAAATTTATTCCCCCCAACTCCCAAACACGCCATTTCACCCTCACTGGTTATTTGTGAGGCATCTCAAATGAGCAAAGCAGTCCAAGGGCAGCGGGTGTGTGTGTGTGTACACTCTGGGTACAGAATTAGACACTGAGGCCGAGGCCAAGTGCCTTTTAACATGCCCAAGTGTGGGGAAGTCTGACTACATTTCCTGAAGTTATTGCTTTTATAAACTGTGTTCTATGTCCATAACCGTGGGTAATTATCTCCAAGACTTGGATATTTATACTCTGCCCCTCCACCAGTGCCTCTGGGAGCTCCTTTCATGGGTTACCGTCCATTTGTTCCTATGGGACAGTGAGCATCTTTCTACTGGCCCAAACTTCAATGTAAACCAAACACCACAGATGGCCATGATGTAACTCATTACCTTATGGAGAAGGTTATAAAAGGAGCTGGGAAGCAAGGAGAGCTGGGCTGGATAGAGAAATGGGGGTCTCACTGTCATTCAGGCCAGAGTGCAGTAGCCTCATCATAGCTCACTGTAAGCTCAAACTCCTGGGCCCAAGGGATCTTCCCACCCAGCTCCCTGGGTGGAGAGGACTATACATGTTTACAAAGGAACTACACAACCCCTATCAAATAATTTCAGCATAAAGCAAAACCAATGGCAGACTACCTGTTAGTCTTTGCACCTTAATCCAATAACATGTAACTTCTAACCCGTGTTGGTTTTGTTTCTGCTTTTAATTCTGCATTTACTCTGTTTTAACAAAAACAGGGCTATTGTTTGCCAAATCTCAGTATGAATTCATCGCATAGTTAAAGCTATGGCAATAAATTGCTAATTTGCACAACTAATTTTGGAAAATAGTTTAGTACATTTTTGTTACAAAATTCATTTACAGGAGGTTATTCACATGTACTTATCAAATTTGCTCCCGATAACCCATGAGAACATATAACTAAACAAACTGTACAATAAATTTGAGGCAGATTATACACAAAGAAGCAAAACAAGTTTTTAAGTAGTATATATTCATGTCGAAATAACTAACATTGAAAGAAGACAGGGCCCTTTCTTTTAATGCCATGGTGAGGACAAAGCAAAGAGCCATACTTTTCACTACTATTCAACAAGGCTACCACAGCCACATCAAGAAAGGCCACAATGTACACATGAGATGCTTCTTGCAAATACTTTTGCCAAATGTAGTAACAAAGTTTCAAAGGTAACATCAGATAGACTGCATTATGCTGGGAGAGGCTGTGGGGGACACAGGCCGATCTGTCAGGATGGTGCAGCTCTCCTAATTCCTCCTTGTTCAGACCTAGTGAACTACGAGCCAAGGGGCACCCAAGTTAGCTGGAAAAAGTACTATTCAGTGTGTGGCAGCAGAGTATGCATTTTGGGAAAAACCTATTTCTTAATTCATATGTTAATATTAACATGAGCAGTAAGGGTGAGGTTCTGACGACAATTGTTTTTGTCACGCCTCCCTTTAGAAGCTTAGAGAATTTTAGATTCCTTAAGTCACCACTACAAGTCTCTGCTAAACTGAGCACTTCACCAAGAAAATAGGAAAGTAAACTTAAAGTAACAGTGAGATTTCTTGCCTGACCCAGACAAAGTGGGGCTCACTTCTTACCCCATCCTGTGCTTTCTTAAACTGCATGGCCAAGGACAAACCCTCTCCACCCACAAACAGGAAGACTCTGGGAGACAAAGCACTCTTAAGAAGGCATCTGCTCCCTGAGTATCATTGGTCAGATGCCTGGACACCAAAGGGAGAGGCACAAGTAATGAATGAAACAATGGAATATTCAAACTTCTAGCAACTAAAAGGCGTTTTGTTAAAGCTCCTTTTTTTTTAACCTGCTTACGTAGAATTTCTAACACAAAACTTTTTGCTTAAAAAGCAGAAGACAGAGAATGAATAGTGTACATTTCAGGGAATTTTCTGCCCTGAATTAGCTAATGGGCTACACATTATTCACTCCATTTGTTACTGCAGCTGTCAACAGTACAAGCTTAGGCTACTCCAAGTTCATTCTGTGTGTGGATATTTGGAAAACTGTACAAAATAGGGCAACCCCTTCCTTATCCCATGGCTAAATTTCTTTCACAAAAGCACAATCACTTCTAACAGTAGCTGAAAACACCCAATTGATATTCCACAGCAACAGTGTATTTTCATCAGTTAAATGATTTCTAAGTTCACAGGAAATCTACCCACTAAATTCCTCTTTGCCTTCCATTGTTGGGAAAGGGTGTTTCTTTCCTGCCAAAAATATTCTATTTGGCCTGCCCCAGTGGTTCCCAAGATGCCTGGTGATCAGGATCCCTTAGGAATTAAGCGTTTAACACATAACTTCCCAAGCTCTCCTGAAAACTAGTTAAGATTTGTCTGAATCTTCTGAAGCCAGCCCAGCACTCATTTAGATGTAACTCGGCAGTCACAGGAAGGTCACGGCATGCTGGGGGCATTTGAGTGAGAGTTCAAGATTTATTCTTTCATGTCATATCCTTCTATCTTAAAAAAAGTTAAGGATTTTAGCTAGGGAACCATGTACTAAAATAGGTAAATAAACTCATCACAGAAATGTAATATCCAAGGTGTCTCAACTAAAAATGTACATCAGCAGAACTTTTCCTAACCTAACTGTTCTTCTCAAAGTTTCCCCTGGGTGACTCCAGTTTTATTTTCCCTTTAAGTAAGCCTAGCACTAACTCAGCCAGGCTATAAAAGAAATCTGTCTTGTCATGCAATGGTTGTGAAAAGACTTGCCTGCCTCCTGCCCTTTTTTTTTTTTTTGAGCCAGAGCCCCTCCTGCCTTTTTAAAAGTATGTTTCTTTCTATTGAAAAATGACTTAACATTTTAAACAGGGGAAAGAAAAGTGGCCTACTAAATTAAATTTTAAAAGGATTTTGTTATTTGCTATACAAATATACACTTGAACTTTTGTAACATTCACTCCAGTCTGACCTCCTTGTCTACAGAAGAACAAGAAATCAACATTTCGAGTTTCTAGCTTCAAGGACATTATTACTGACACACAAGTGCCCTCTGAAAGCTTTTGCATCTGACATAAGTCCTGAAGATGACCACAGGCTCGGGCGCTAGGAGGCATTTTCCATGTTTTCCAACAGCACACAAACTCCTTAAAGGAAAAAATAATCTTATCTAGATGTCCCATCAGCTGGCCCTCCTAAGTTTACAATGATGCTTGTGGCTGACGGTCTGTGTCATTTGGCTTTACTACGTATGTTTTCTTTTCTTAGAATTGTTGTCCTCATTCTCCTGTCTCCTCCTATCCCAGCTAGAGTTCCTCTTGGTGTGATCAGTCACAGAACCCTGCTTCTCCTGCTCCCCTTCACTGGGAGCCCTGGTCTCTCTCCTGTGACTGAGCCCCTCTTCCACGTCACTATATTTTCTCTTATTATTCGCAGCATCAGTACTGGCAGCTGGAGATTCACACTGCACATGAGGTTTGTGGTTGCTCATAGTGGCTGCTTTAGAAGTGGACTGCTGCACACCACATTCCAGATCCTGGTGAGTGATTGGGAAGCCTGGCTCTTCCGCAGGAGGTGTTGCTCCAGGATGCTGGGGGCTCGAGGGTTGTGGACTCCTGATGAATTTTCCTTTGGCTTCGGCATTCATCCTCCTAAGCAGTCGTGGATCTCGGAGCTCCTGAACAGGTGACCTTTCGAGATCCTTTGAAGTAAAAGTAGATTCACTACCGTCAGGGGGTGTGTGGTACAGAGAAGCAGCATAAGATGTTCTGGCAAATCCGCTGTCTAGCTTGTTGCTGGGCAAGCCGCCCTGGGGTCTGGACACCTCTGGGACTATGGTGGGGGGGTGAGTCAGACTTCTCTGTAGTACAGGTTTGAGTTTCAGAATCTTCATTGCATCATGTCTATAGTTTTTGTCACAGGTCTTAATAATGGCACCACGCTTCTGAGCATCTTGAATCAAGTAATTCCAATGCTGATTTTCCTTGAAACAATGAGAGGAAGAAAGTTATAACCCAAAAAACAATGCTTGGAAAGCATGGGCTTCCAGTTTTCATTTCTGAACAAGTAGTATGTATATTTGAATCTGAGTAGATTCTCAAGAATCCATTACTCATCAGACAAGGCTGAAAGTTTAAAAAATAAGTTTGAATACAGAATAATAGAACAACATGAATAAAAAAAGAGTACCTCTAACAACCATTTTTATGATTGTTACTCATGATATGTCGTATTAAGCTGTCATACAGATCTGTACCAGTCACCAGCAGCTCTACGTAACTATTTAAATTTTAACTGAAGTTAAATTAAATTAAAAATTCAGTTCCTCAGAGGCCAGGAACAAGTGGTTCATGCCTATAATCCTAGCTCTCTGGGAGGCCGTGGGCAGACTGCCTGAGCTCACAGGTAGAGAGCAGCCTGAGCCAGAGCGAGACAGTGTCTCTAAAAATAGCTGGGCATTATGCTGGGTGCCTGTAGTGACAGCTACTTGGGAGGCTGAGGCAAAAGAATCGTTTGAGCCCAAGAGTTAGAGGTTGCCATGAACTGCAACGTCATGGCACTCTACTAAGGGCAATATAGTGAGATTTTGTCTCAAAAAGCACAAAAAACCAAAAACTCAGCTGTGTGAGCCATATCTCAAGTGCACAACAGCCACACGTGACTCATGGTTACTGTATTGAACAGTATTGGTACTAACATTTCCATCATCACAAAGTTTCTCTGGACAATTTTGATCTAGAACACTGCCTTTGCCTCTTGGCAGGACCAATATTCTGACACAGGAAGACCTGGTTTCAGAAAGCAAACTTTTGAGTGCAGAATGACTATTTTAGAACAGGCCCAGGGCTTTCATTGTATCCCACTGTGGTCCTAAACGTATCATCCCACTTTCTGTCTCTTTTCTAGAGAAGTTTAGACATAAAAAGCACATCAGGGATAGCACCTGTGGCTCAAGGAGTAGGGCGCCAGCCCCATATACCAGAGGTGGCAGGTTCAAACCCGGCCCCGGCCAAAAACTGCAAAAATAAATAAAATGTTATAAAATCACATCAAGGGGGGGGGGAAATTTCAACTGCATGCATCTCTCCTCTAATCTTTAAGAGTTTCTTCAGCAGTAATTTATTGCTTTATAACTACTACAACATAGGTCTTTAGAAAGAAAAATGAGCCAGAGAAGAAAAGACAAGGGTTGAAGGAAAAAAAAAGAGGGTAGCTACCCTTATGTGGACTCCTGTACTATTCGAAAAGGTGGGTAAGGTGAGCAGTGAGGCTGCATGGTATTCACTTGCTGTGTGACCTTAGTCAAATCACTAAACCTCTCTGAGCCTGTTTCATCTATAAAATAGGATTAGTATTTTATTTGATTCTAAAATGTACACTGCTTTCACATTTTATAATTTCTGACTCTGGAGTGCCTCTTGGCTAGGTAACAGTTTCCATGTACTTATTCCAGGGGAATTCATGATGAGGCCACTATAACCCCTGACTTTGAATCAATAAACCATTTAAAGATCTTACCTGAAAACCTCCCATAGACATGCTCTGATAAGACAAAATATAACAGCATTAAAATTTATGGAAATTAGGGGTTCTAAGAAAATCCTGAAAACAATGGTGAAACACTCTCAGGAAATGCTGAATCGTCAACCTTTGGATTGTCCTGGTGAATTAGGACTGTGACGACTGTGAACTTGAAAATGATTAATTAATGCTAGATTCTCAAAGTAAAATACTTTTTATACTGTTATAATATCTTAACCCATTCATTTTATTTGTATTTTCTCTTTTTTTTGGAGATAGAGTATGTGTTGCCCATTAATACACTATTATTGTCTCATAGGATGCTGATCTCCTTTTTTTTGTTTGAGACAGAGTCTCACTGTGTCACCCTCAGCAGAGTGCTCTGGCGTCACAGCTCACAGCAACCTCTAACTCTTGGGCTTAAGTGATTCTCTTGCCTCAGCCTCCCAAGTAGCTGGGACTACAGGCACCCACTACATGCCTGGTTATTTTTTTTTTTTTTTTGGTTGTAGTTGTCGTTGTTTGGCAGGCCCAGGGTGGATTCAAACCCGCCAGCTCTGGTGTATGTGTCTGGCGCCCCAGCTACTGAGCTAAAAACACCAAGCCATATTTCTATTTTCTCTTATATATGTAGAACAATGACAATAAAAACCTGTCTGGAGTCCTAAATACAAAATTCTAAGTGAAAATAATGCACTATGGCATAGTTTATTTTTGAGATGGAGTCTCATGTTGTCACCCTCGAAGAGTGCTATGGTATCTTAGCTTCCAGCAAATTCAGTCTTTTGGGCTCAAGTGATCCTCTTGCCTCAGTACGCCAAATAGCAGGAACTATAGGAGCCCACCACAAAGTCCAGCTATTTTTTTTTCAGAGACGGGGTCTTGGCTCTTGTTTAGGCTGGTCTTGAACTCCTGAACTCAGGCAATCCACCTGCCTCAGCCTCCCACAGTACTAGGATTACAAGCGTGAGTCACCATGCCCAGCTGGCATCATTTAATAGTAATGCATTCATGGTTGCTTGGGTTTTGTAAACTATAATAATAATAGTAATAATGTTGATCCCACAGGGTTTTTGCAAGCTAAAGGAAGTCATGTGACTAGAATAACATGCGAGGCACAGTAACCAGCATACTCCCCACAGGCCCACGTAGTAGGCAGTTCCAGTCTCTGGCTCAATTGTCTTTCTCACTCAGGAGACCTCTAGGGAATCTTAACCTGCGGCTGAAACACATATGTGAGGCAGATGGCCTTGCTATTTTTGCTAAGCTATTAAACCTAAACTTAGCATTTAATCTCATTCTAAGATCACAAAAATGGCTGAGAAGCAACTATTAGTTTTGGTTTTTCAGAGGAAACCAAGTGCTTTAATGACTGATTCCATTTGCATAAAGGAAAGTAGACTAAAGAATTAAAAAGGGGGGCTATAAAGAACAAGGACAAAATTAAGTTAGAGCGCCCAGATGATAAATTGGGCATTTTATATTCTAGTCTCTCTCTTTTAGTAGCATGGCCTTTCTAGAAGTGAAGACAATGTCTGTGAGGTCAGCTAGAGGTCAGTGGTCTGTAAAGCTGGACAGGTGTGATCAGGGGGCCCAAAGACTGAGGAGCAAGTGAGAAGGTTTTACAAGAAATCAGTTTCTAAATACCAGCTTCCCATGTGAACTGTCCTGCCTCTTCCACACTCTCTCTTCCACAATCACAATAACCCTCAGCTGTCCCAAATCTCACCACAGGGTACACTGCCAGGACACGAAAACTCCTAGAAGCCAAATTTTTAAAAGGCGATTTAAAAACAGCAGTGCCCATGAAGGCTCTTTTAAATCAAGATATTGACTAATTGCATCTCTAGTAATATTTTACTTACAAGTTAAATGTTACCAAAATTTGTAACACACTTCTGTTGTTTCGCTCATTTGTATGAGTAATTGTAATAGGTTATTCAATGATAAGAAATAATTTCTTTCTTTTTAGACAAGGTCTTATTCTGTCACTTGGGCTGAAGTACAGTGGTATTATCATAGTTCACCGCAACCTTGGGTTCAAGCTATCCTCCTGCTGCAGCTTCCCAAATAGGTGGCACTACAGGCACCTGCCACCATAACCTGCTAATATTTTAATTTTTTGTAGAGACAGGGTCTCACTATGTTGCCCAGGCTGGTCTTGCCCTCAAGTATCCTCCTGCCTCAGCCTCCTGAAGTGCTGGATTACAGGCATGACCTATTGCACCCAGCAAAGGAATCATTTCTCAGATCTATATGATTATAGGAAAATTAATTTTTTTTAAAAAAGCTTTACCTTGAGATAACTAGAGACTCATGGAAGTTGCAAAGAAAATATTGTGAGGTTGCATGCACCCTTCACATAGTTTTCCCAAATAGTTATTAAAAAACAACTTTTTAAACTTTCGATTTATGTAAGTTTTTATTGTGGAGAAGTAGACTTAGACTAGATTAATAGGCTATTAGATTAGTTAGATTAATAGAAAGGCTTTTTCTGGGTGCAGTGCCTCATACCAGTACTCCCTAGCACTCTGGGAGGCCAAGGAGCTCAAGGCCAGTCTGAGCAAAGTGAGACCTCTTCTCTACGAAAAACAGAAAAATCAGGCCTTTTCCTTCATCAGGACCAAGCGAGCCCTTTTGCTGGCTATGGTGAACGTATCTTGCTCATGTTCTGTAAATCTATCTTTTGCTTCCTCAATAAACTTTCATACTTGAAGAAAGAAAACATAGAAAAATTAGCCAGACATCATGGCACCTGTAGTCCCAACTACTTGGAAAGCTGACAGCCTAGCTTAGGCCAAGGAGTTTGGGGTTTCTGTGAATTAGGCTGACACCCTGGCATTCTAGCCTAGGGAATAGAGACTCTGTCTCAAAAAAAGAAAAAAAAAAAAAGGCTTTAATTTATTTATTTTCTTCTGAGACAGCATCTAAGTATGTTGCTCTGGGTAGAGTGCTGTAGCATCATAGCAACTTCTAACTATTGGGCTTAAGCAATTCTCTTGCCTCAGCCTCCCGAGTAGCTGGGACTACAGGTGCCCGCAACAATGCCCGGGTATTTTTTAGTTGTAGTTGTCATTGTTGTTTGGCAGGCACGAGCTGAATTCTAACCCATCAGCTATGGTGTATGTGGCTGGCACCCTAGCTGCTTGAGCTACAGGTGCTGAGCCAGAAAAAAAAAGGCTTTTAATTATAAAAAAAGATTACTCAATTTTACCCGAAACAAGTAGAACTGGAAATACAATCTCAAAGAGAGGAAGGAATTATACTGCTATCTTTTTATTCCACTGGGTACATTTCAGAGTGATGGAATAGTTTCATCACTTTATTTAATTTCTTTTTCTTTCTTCTTTTTTTTTTTTTAGAGATAGAGTCTCACTTCATCACCTGGATAGAATGCCAAGGTGTCACAGCTCACAGCAAACTCCAGCTCTTGGGCTTAGGTGATTCTCTTGCCTCAGCCTCCTGAGGAGCTGGGACTACAGGTGCCCACCACAATGCCCGGCTATTTTTTGTTACTGTTGTTGTTGCAGCTTGGCTGGGGCGAGGTTTGAACCCACCACCTTTGGTACATGGGGCTGGCGCCCTACCCACTGAGCCACAATCACCTCATCACTTTTTTTTTTTTTTTGGCCGGGGCTGGGTCTGAAACTGCCACCTCTAGCACATGGGGCCAGTGCCCTGGGGCCTGAGCCACAGGTGCCACCCCATCCTTATCGCTTTAATTTAAAATGTCAATATTTATAATACATCAAAACCACAATCTTTAGCAGTATTGGGGATAATTTTTTTTCTCATATCACCTTGAAATAGGGGAGTGAAATTCCTTCAAGGGTAGTATACAAACAACAAAAGTTCAAGACCATAGATCTAGGTAAGAAAGGAGTAAATAAGAATGTGCACCTGAATGCCCTCTGGTGGTATCAACCCAAATGAGGAGAAAAAAGTTTTACCAATTTGGGTCTTTTCTTAAATAACCACATGACATTATTAAAGAGAAATGAGAAAAACTGAAAAGTTATCAACCCTGAGACAAACAGCAAACATGTACTATATATATGGCTACCACTGAATTAAGTTGTATCATTTATCTACTGAAAATGTAAATCCACGCACATCTTCTACAGGTGCACCTGTCCTAGCAGAGGAGTTCGGGAGGCACTAACAGGCAAAGTGAAACAGAGGGAGCAGGACTGTTCTTGATGCCAACATACAAGCAGATTACAGCACGCTCCTGCAAAGTCTCTGGCATTAAGCTGGCCCAGTAAGAGCCCCATCTACTGAGTGTTTCCTAAATACCAACCCCTGTTCCAGTGCTTCACATTTGCAGGTTTCATGTAAATTCTCAAAAATCTTATGGTAGAGTGCCGTAATGTCATAGCTCACAGCAACCTCCAACTCCTGGGCTTAAGCAATTCTTTTGCCTTAGCCTCCCGAGTAGCTGGGACTACAGGTGTCCGTCATGACATCATGCTATTTTTTTGTTGCAGTTTGGCCAGAGCCAGGTTTGAACCTACCACCCTAGGTATATGGGGCTGGTGCCCTACTCACTGCACCACAGGCACTGCCCACATAATTTAAGGTCATCTTGAGAATCTAGCATAGATATTTGGACTGAAAAAGGGTGATTTATGGGTATGCAAAAGCTCCTAGAAGAAGTTGATGGAAGATGTAACAACTATTACTTTGTAATCTAGAAATAATTTCCACTTTGATGCAAAATAAAAACAAAAACTTGATCCAATTAATAGTAGCAATGGGCAAACTTTTGAGTTGTCTGGGCCCTACAAGAGCTCTCTGGTACCTACCATTAGGGTCCTTAAATGTCCAAGGATGAAAAGGCTGTACTTGGCTCGTGTAATGGTGACATTCAATCTCTGCAAACTCGCCAGGAATCTAAGTAATAAAAAAAAGAGTTACTGCTATAGAATAACTTAATATATCCATGTAACTGAGACATAGGCAGTGTATCAGACAGCTTTCCTAGTGCTCCTTCTGCTAGGAGTGTAAAAACCACCATGCTTTCACAATGTCCCAATATAGAGTGCCCAGTACAGACACAATTTCCACTAAAAAGTAAACAAACCGGATCACCATTTCTTTCCTATTTTGACTTAGATAAGATAGTGGAAATTTTAAAAGTATGGCTTTTAAGCTTTAAAAATTTCCTAAAAGTATGATACTAGCTCCATCACTTACTCTTAAATTGAAATATTTGGATTCGTAAAATACTATAGAACTAGTGCAGAAATACACAAACATCAGATAAATATTTCAATGGATTAGAAAAGAGCTCAGAAGTACAAGTGGTTGGTATATGATAAGGATGAAATGCCAAATTAGTTGGGAAAGAATGGAATATTTATATAATAGTACTGTGATAATTGCCTTCTACTTGTATATGTAGCCATCCTAGGGAGGGGCAGAGACAAATTAGTTATTTTTTAATTTTTTGAGACAGAGTCTCACTATGTCATCGTGGGTAGAGTGCCATTGCATCACAGCTCACAGCAACCTCAAACTCTTGGGCTTAAGTGATTCTTTTGCCTCAGACTCTCAAGCAGCTAGGACTACAGGTGCCCGTCACAATGCCTGGCTATTTTTTTTATTGTGATTGTCACTGTTGTTTGGCAGACCCACACTGGATTCGAATGCACCAGGTTTGGTGTATGTGGCTGGCGCCCCAGCCACTGAGGTGATAAATTACTATTTTAAGAATAATTAAATTTACACTTGTAAATTTCTAGAGGGCCATGGCATCACAGCTCACAGCAACCTCCAACTCCTGGGCTTAGGCAATTCCCTTGTCTCAGCCTCCAGAGTAACTGTGACTACAAGGCACCTGCCACAATGCCCGGCTATTTTTTGGTTGTAGTTTGGCTGAGGCTGGGTTTGGACCTGCCACCCTCGGTATATGGGGCTGGCACCCTACCCACTGAGCCCAGGTACCACCAACAGTTGTAAATTTCATCTGTTTCTCATAAGAAGGAAAAATCAAATTAGTGTCTTGGGCCCAGAGACTTGGGAGTTTTCTGACACTTGTCCAAGTGTCACCAGCATTTTCTGTAACATGATAGCACAGCAGTTAAGGTCAATACTGTCAGATAACAGAGAGAGAAGAGGGAAAACTACACTTGACGACACATGCTGTGTGAGAGTAATATGCCCCTGTAAAGCACACTTATTCCATTTATTTCATCTCATTAAATACAAGTTTCACACCATAAAACATGTAAGACACCAAGAACAGCAGACCTACAGTGGATCCATTTCACAGCTTACAAAGAAAATGATCACAGTTCCTCACCCAATGGAGCCTTGCATGGCATTTGCTCTAACACACGTCACGATAACACAGTCCTTCTGACGACCCTGGAAAGCATCCACGGTATCTACTTCTGCTGGTCTATTTAAAAAACAGAAACATGTTTACTGGAAAAAGGTAAAGGCTAAATATATACACAGGTATTTATAAAGGATTTTAAAGAGTTTTTTTACAAGATATTTTTTTAAATGGCTACCTTAGCAGTTAGCTTCAATTTCCCCCATCCCCTGGCAACCACTAATCTACTTCGTGTCTCCATAGATTTTCTTATGCTAGAAATTTCATGTAAATGGAATCATAAAATACAGATCTTTGTGACTGGCTTCTTTCCTTAGCATAACATTTCCAAGTCTCATCCAAATGCTGCATGAACAGTGTTTCATTCCTTTTTTGGTATTTCACTGTACAGACATATACTGTACTTTATCTGTTCACACTGATGGACATTTAGATCATACATTTCCTTTTTATGGCTATTACGACCAATGCTGCTTCAACCACTTGTGTTTCGGTTTTTGTGTGAACATGCTTTCAGATACATATCTAGGAGGGGCACTGCTGGGTCAAACAGTAGTTCTATATTTAACTTTTTGAGGAATCATCAGTGAGTCACCATTTTACGTTTTTATTGGCATTGTGAGAAAGTGGAAATTGAGTTTCAGTTTCTCCATGTTTTTCCCAACATTTGTTATCTGTTTTTCTTAGTATAAGTTGAGCATCCCAAATGTGAAAAGTGAAATCAAAATGTTCTACAATCTGAAACATTTTGTGTGCCAACATGACACACAAAGGAAACAGGATATTCAGCTGGCTGAGAATACAACATCTGAGAAAACCTGAAACATTTCTGATCTCAAGCATCTCAGATAAGGAATACTCAGCCTGTGCAGCCACCTTTGAGGGTGATGTTTTTGTGGCTTTGATTTCCGGTTCTCTAATAATAAATGATGTTGACCATCTTTTTGTGTGCTTATTATTAGCACATTTATATGAGAAATATTCATTCAGGCTTGGCCCCTGTGGCTCAAGTGGCTAAGGTGCCAGCCACATACACCTAAGGTGGCAGGTTCGAATCCCCAGCCTGGACCCGCCAAACAACGACGGCTGCAACCAAAAAAAACAGCTGGGCGTTGTGATGGGCGCCTGTGGTCCCAGCTACTTGGGAGGAAGAGGCAGGAGACTCGCTTGAGCCCAGGAGTTGGGAGGTTGCTGTGAGCTGTGATGTCACAGCACTCTACCCAGGGGGACAGCTTGAGGCTCTGTCTCAACAACAAAAAAAGAAATGTTCATTCAGATCCTCGGCCTATTTAAAAAATTATTTTAAGGCTTGGCACCCATAGCACAGTGGTTATGGTGCCAGACACATACACCAAAGGTGGTGGATTTGAACCTGGCCCAGGACAGCTAAACAACATTGACAACTGCAACAAAACATAGCTGGGCCTTGTGGTGGGCACCTATAATCCCAGTTACTTGGGAGGCTGAGGCAAGAGAATCACTTAAGCCCAAGAGTTTGAGGTTGCTGTGAGCTGGGATGCCCCAGCACTCTGCTGAGGGAGAGACACAGTGAGACTATTCAATTCAATGTTGAGTTTTAAGAGTTCTTTATATATTCTGAATAGGACACTCAAATATAAGATTAGCTTGGACTACAACAGCCCGCCACAATACCCTGGGGCCAGGTTTGAACCCACTACCCTTGGTATATGGGGCCAGCACCCTACCCACTGAGACACAGGCACTGTCCTACTTCTTTCTTTTCAATAAGGATGCCTTTTCTTTTTTTGGGTCACTGTTCTGGTTAGAACTATCATTATCATATTGAATAAAAGTAACAAGAATTTCAAACATCCTTCCTGAAATAAGTGTGGTTTTCTTGTGGTATCTTTCCCTAGCTTTGGTATTAATGTTGAGCTCATGGGCCAGGTGTGGTGGTACATGCCTGTAATCCTAGCACTCTGGGAGGCTGAGGCGGGTGGATGGCCTGAGCTCATGGGTTCAAGACTAGCCTGAGCCAGAGCAAGACCTCATCTCTAAAAAAAAAAAAACATAGCTGGGTGCTGTGGCGGGCACCTGTAGTCCCAGCTACTAGGGAGGCTGAGGCAAGAGATTCACTTGAGACCAAGAGTTTGAGGTGTGACGCCATGGCACTTCAAGGGCGATGTAGTGAGACTCTGTCTCAAAAAAAAAACAAGCAAAAACCCCGAAAAAGCTGCTCCATAAAATCAGTCTGAAAGTGTTCTATTTATAGGAAGAGTGTGATAAGAACTGGTTGTTCATTCTTGTTTTGTGTTAATATTTGGTAGAGTTCACCAGCGAAGCCTACTCCTAAGCTTTTTATTCTTGAGAGATGTTTCTTTACTTATTCTCTTTACTTGTAGTTTAGGTCTGATTTTCTATCTTTTCCTAGAGTCAGTTTTGATAATCTGTGTGTTTGTAAGTGAAAAAAATTTGAAGGAATGGATTTCTAATATTTAATCTTTAATTTTATTATTGAGGTAAGGAGGGGACAAATACTTGATCTTCACTTTACATATAAAGGCAATAAAAAGGTTAAATAATTTATCCAAAGTGAAATGTGACTTCTAATATGGCTAGAATTAGAATTCAGAATAACATATCGTGAACTCAAGACCTGCAAAGTTCCTCAGTTGATTCCATTGTCAAGTATAATGCTGACATTCCAAGTGCCAGCAGACTGTCTACAGAAGCCACAGTGGATCTACACAGCGTAAGTCTATGAAAGCCAACATCCCCACTCCTTGTGTCCTATCACCACTTTACAAAGTGTAAAACAAGTCCCTGGAGTTAAGGTTCCTCTTCTTTTTTCCTTTTATCCTCTCTCTTCTAAATAAAAAAGAAAACTAGAAATATTTATAAAAATACCTCACCCTTTTCTATCAAACTCTTTGTCCAAATCCTTCTGAATCATTGTCTTCTGGGCCTTATAATGGGTTATTATGCCAATGTTTCGAAAAGTAACATCCTTTCTTTTCTCTTTAATAAGCTTAATTATTTCCATCACCAGTTTAATTTCTTGAACATTTATGTAGGAGCTATATAGGATGAGAAAAGAAAACACAACACATCAAAACTAACAGCAGTCCAAATGCTAACTTAAGTTCCGTTTAGTCTGTTTCCCATTATAGGAAAGGACAGGCAGAGAGGTTTTATCTTTTATTCAGCCAGCAATGACTCAAAGAGGCTGTTATGGCCAAGCTCAGTAGCTCACGCCTGTAATCCCGGCACTTTAGAAGGCCAAAGTGGAGGACCACTCGAGCTCAGGAGTTTCAGGCCTGCCTGAGCAAAGAGAGACCCCATCTCCTCTAAACCAAAAAATAAGAAAAAAGAAAAATTAGCTATGAGTTGTGGTAGTCCCAACTACTTGAGAGGCTGAGGTAGGAGGACTGCTTGAGCCCAGGAGTTTAAGGTTGCTGTGAGCTAGGCTGTGGCCATGCCAACATTGAGGAAAAAAAAAAAAAACACTGTTATGAACATTAATATTGTACATATGAAGAAATATAAAAATAACATGCCCAACATGAAGTTGTAGGAAAAAGACGACTTATGAATCAACTGAAGTTTAGGCACCAATTTCTTCATCTGTTAAAACAGGGATAGTCAATAGTAGGAACACTACTTATAAAAAAGAAATTGAGGGCGGGGCCTGTGGTTTAGTGAGTAGGATGCCGGCCCCATATACTGGTGGTAGCAGGTTCGAACTGGGCTCCAGCTGAACTGCAACAAAAAGAAGCCAGGCGTTGTGGTGGGCACCTGTAGTCCCAGCTACTCGAGAGGCTAAGGCAAGAGACTGCCTAACCCCAAGAGCTGGAGGTTGTGTGAGTTGTGACTCCATGGCACTCTACCAAGGGCAACAACGTGAGACTCTGTCTCTAAAAAAAAAAGATCTGAATAATAACAGTTAAGACTAGTTAAGGATTTACTGTCTTAGAAAATGCTTACTTAGATTTACCATTGAGAAAATGCCTTAGACATATTATCTTCCCTAACTCCCCATCACTGCCATGCAGACTGCATCCCACACATGACCAAGAGGTGATATCCACAAAGCCTAGTGTGAATGATGCAGCCCCCCGGAGTTGAGCAATGTGGGCCCCTGCAGCAGGCTCACATCCTCACTGCTGTCCGTGATCACCTCATATCGCACTCCCAGCATACTCACTAAACCACATGTTCCTTCAGCTCCAAAAGGTACCAACACCAGGGGACATGTTGCACTTACCGATTCATTACTGAGGCTGCTGGATTTGTCTTGCTTTAAGAGCCTTAATTACCCAGTATCCTAACTTCAAGACCAAGAACACAGTCAGCTGGCTATCTCTTCAATCTCCTCAGCTGTCGCTCAGGTTAGCCTCTCTGGTCAGCACTTCCCTCACAACTTCCCATCCTTGTAACACGCTGGGGCTCGACTCTCTGTCCTCTGCTTTCCTACGGCAGGCCTCACTACAATATTCATGCTGGGACCCGGTGAGTGTGGCAAACCCAGGGCCACATTACCCCTCTGTGTACTTAACACCTCCAACAAATGTCATTCCCCCAACCTGTGCACTTTCCATGATACTGCTCACCTGAGGATACCGCCTGCTCACTCTGTAGCCCTCTCACCACACAGAAGCACAGTCTGTACCTCCTCATACTTTATGATAGGGATGGTTTATAGTGGTGCTGGTAAATGCTGCCTCCAGACTCCTCCTCCTCTCCTCTCCCAAGAACCCCTGGCTCCTCTGACACTGTTGCGATCTGGCAACACCATAACTCCTCCCTGCTGTCATTTATAGAGCACCTGAACCTGCTCCCTTATTCATAACCCAATACTGTCCAACTTGTCTCTACTTCCTTACTCCCCTTCACATCTTAACTGAATCCACACTTATGCTTCAAGCACTTACCCCAGCTGTGTAATTTCTTTTTTTTTTTTTTTTTTGCTGTTTTTGGACGGGGCTGAGGTTTGCACCTGCCACCTCCAGCATACGGGGCCAGCGCCCTACTCTTTGAGCCACAGGCACTGCCCTGTGTAATTTCTGACCCAGGTGATTATCTGGTTAAGGTCTGCCTCCCCATTACCACAATAATCTTGCAGTGGGGCCACATTTGTTGTTTCGCTCACTGCCGTGATCTCAACATGCACCTGCTCAAGTGCTTGCTTACCTCATCTTAGGTAACCTCATACCCAACACACAGAAGGGAGGAGAAGCTACTAACCCTAGCTGAGTGAAAATGACTGTACCCCAGCGCTAGGCAGATATCTATGTACAGAAAATGTTTTAATAATGTAACAATTTGGGGGATCATCAGTGGGGATCAAAGCAGGAGGAGAACATACTCATTATCCCGTCTTTCTGATCCATCTCCAACATCAAATACCAGGTAAGGTTGAAACGGCCAGTCTGCTGAGCACCGAATGGCTTCTGTCTGTCTGTAAAAGAGCAGCACCATTCAGGATAGAAGTTTAGTTAGAAGAAAATTTTTTATTATTACTACCATTTTTTTTTCTGTGTGTGGGAGGAAACTTCTTTTACAGATGTCAGTGAAAGGTACAAAATAGATTTTATTTCCATTCTATTGTTAGAGAGAAATATGTCATTAATATAGGTGACAGCTGTAATCCTACCACTCTGGGAGGCTGAGGAGGGAGGATCATTTGAGCTCAGGAGTCTAAGATGAGCCTGAGCAACAGCAAGACTCCATCTCTACAAAAAAATAGAAAAAACTTAGCTGGGGTTGGTGGCATGCACCTGTACAGTCCCAGCTACTCAGGAGGCTGAGGGAGGGGAACAGTGGGAGCCCAGGAGCAGACTACTGCAGCGAACTGTGATGATACCATTGTACTCCAAATAGGACAACAAGAGTAAGACTTGTATCTCAAAAATGAACATACATACACCCCAGCTATGATTGAATAGTTAAATCAGTTACTCATAAAGTGAAAAAAAGCATACCATAAAATGTTATTATAGAATACAGGTCAACTTTTTTCCCCAAACATTTTACAAAGAAAAAAAGTAAAAATAGGCTATGTATAGTAATAGGACTGGAAGAGATATAGCAAAATGCTACCAGTGGTTTTTTTTGGATAGTATAAATATGGGTGGTTTATTTTTTTATTTGCATTTCAGCATGATGGCTTTTATAAGATGAGAAAATTAATGAACTTTCATAATTGTGCTTTTTATGATAAGACTTAAGAACATAGTAATTTTGTAATGATACAGGCAGTAAGGGGGAAAAAACCTACAGTAAAATAGCTGTTCTTCCTAAATAGCTAAACTCACACAAAAAGTAAACTCACAGGCCAGGAACGGAACCCACCTATTTGTTTTCAAGTTTCTGTTATAAACATAACTAGATGGGAAGAGACATATGTCTGGATGCATCCTGTACTGAACAGTAAGCTGTAGAACAGGCAGCCTGCCGATCATGTTGTGTTCTACATTCTCTTCCAGCAGTTTACAGAAGCGAGCCATCATCGACTGGTCATAGCCATACTCCTGTGCTTTCTGAGAGGGGGGAAAACAAAGCAATAATTTCCAAAAATTCACTTATAACATTTCCCATTTTTAGAAATATAATTACTGAACTTAACATATACACTGACCATCATCGACTGGTCAAAGCCACACTCCTGTGCTTTCTGTAAGGGGGAAAACAAAGCAATAATTTCCAAAAATTCACTTATACTTTTCCCATTATTAGAAACATAATTACTGAACTTAACATATATACTAACAGCATTCAGGGGGCATAAGATGACCAACACCACACATTCAGAGAAAAAAGGTTTTTAACTCTGATTTTCAAAAAGTCATGAATCTTAAAGATAATAAGTTGAGATATTTTCTCTTTCTTTAGAATACCCATATACTGCTTATGAAAGAGATGTGGTGTTGTGAATGGCTACAATCAATTTAGTCTGCTGCTAACAGATGCCACCCCAAAGCAGCCATAATATAGGAAGCAAATTAATAACACAGATTTTACTAATTATTTCTGGAGTATGCCCTCAGAAAAAGAAATACTCAATGACACTGGAAATAAGCTTTTTGAGACCAATTTCATCTATCTAGTAAGCACCTGAGCACTTACCACGTGGAGTCCTGAGACTACTAAAAGAACAAGTCCCACTGAACTCATGATCCAGTAGAGGTAACAGATGCTAGACTTACAACATAAGCATCCCTATTCTGAAAATCAGAATTTCCTTTGAAAATCGTATTACTAATGATCAAGAAGTTTTGGATTAAAAAAAGTAGTAGTTTTAGATTTTGGAGCATTCCAAATTTTAAGATTAGGGATGCTCAAACCTTTACTAAATTGAGTTTACAAATCAAATAACCAGTTATAACCTATAATCAGAAAAACAGTGACTTAAATGACAAATGAAAAAAACTGTTTTAATGTTATCACAGTTGTCCCTGGGATATACTTTGCAATGATGGCATTGCACAAAGATCAATAAATAATCTAGAAGTAAAAATATGTTCTGAAGATGATGGAATCTTCACGAGTGCTGTTGAAGGCACTGGCATTAAAGATGTATAAGGACTGGCTCGGAGCCTATAGCACAATGGTTACAGCGCTAGCCCCATACACTGATGCTGACAAGTTTGAAACCAGCCAAGGCCAGCTAAAACAACAATGACAACTGCAACCAAAAAACAGCTGGGGGCTGTGGCAGGCGCCTGTAGTCCCAGCTACATGGGAGGCTGAGGCAAGAGAATCACTTAAGTCCAAGAGTTTGAGGTTGCTGTGAGCTGTGATGCCACGGCACTCTACTGAGGGCAACATAGTAAGACTCTTATCTCAAAAAAAAAAAAAAAAAAAAGATGTACAAGGACTGACAATTAAGACCACGCAACACACACACACACACACACACACACACACACACACCAGGGTTGGCAGGTTCAAACCCAGCCTGGGCCAGCTAAAACAATGACAACTATAACCACGACAAAAAAAAAGCCCGGCTATTTTTTGAGAGATTGAAATTCTGAGTTTGAGATTGCTGTGAGCTGTGATGCCACAGCATTCTACCCAGGGCAATATAGTGAGACTCTGTCTCACAAAAATAAAGAAAAAAAATCACAAACTCACCTTAGAAAAAATGCAATATACCTTCATTGCTGACTATCACTATGGTCACTTTGAAAGTGAATCTATCCACTGACGCCAGTGCCTAGTCCATCCCTCAAAGCAACATTGGAGACAGAGTCTCACTTTGTCACCCTCAGTAGAATACAGTGGCATCACAGCTCACAGCAACCTCCAACCTGGGCTTAGCCAATTCTCTTGCCTCAGCCTCCTGAGTAGCTGGGACTATAGGTGCCCATCACAATGCCCAGCTATTTTTTTGTTGCAGTTTGGCCGGTGCTGGGTTTGAACCTGCCACCCTTGATATATGGGGCCAGCGCCTTACTCACTGAGCCATAGGTGCCACCTAATATTGGAACTCTTTTTCTGGAATGGCCATCAGAGCTGTCACTGTATGAAGTCTGATAATTAAGTTCATGAACTTGCCACTGTGTGCTTATGTTGGCAGCACTGTAAAAACAACTCAATCAGGTTTCATAACCTTGGTTTACCAATATCTCATGGCTGTGTTTATGTTGACTTGTGGTGGTGTCTTGCTAAGTGGTGTTCACTATTGTTGGGTGGTTTTGCTGTTGTGTGCCACACAACAATAGCTCTGATAATCATTCCAGAAAAAGAGTTCCAAAATTGCTTTGAAGGATGGACTAGGTGCTGGCATTGGTACATAGCTTCCCAAGGAGAATGCTTTGAAAATATAACTGTAGTGATATTCAGCAATGAGGTATGTAGCACTTTTTCTAGGATGAATTCACAAACTTAACTACAAAGTCTGAATATACCTGTTTCACAAATTATGAGAGTGAAAAAAGGGCATTACTTCTTAATTAACAAAATGTGATTTTAAATAGGTTTGTGTATCTTAAATAGTTATTAATAGACATTTGGCAATTTCACCCATATACCCCAAAGTTATCTATTTCAATAAGACCAAAATCTAATTTTGAATCTTCTGTTTGGAGAAAAAGAAAAAGATTTATACAAGATAAAAAATCTACTTCCAGACAAAATGTAGACATATATTCTGACATGGAAGATGTCCCTGATCTGAAAAAAATCCAATTCTGCACAGAATGATTCTGTCACCTTTAAACAAAACCAAAGCCATATATACATATATACAAACCTTATCTACTATATTTTAATAACTTACTTACTGTCTGCTATCCCCTAGAATGTAAGTTCCACGAGGACAGCGATTTTGTCTATTTTCTTCACTGTCATAACCCCAAGACCTGAAACAGTGCCTGAATTATGTTGGCACTCAATAAATACATATTGAAAAACATCAATAAATGCACAAACAAATGCCCAGTAAAATCTTATTAAAATATTCATATAACTGTTCACAATAATTATCACTAGAAATAGAGAGTCAGAAAGGCATGTTGTGGAAATGACCTTTGTAATTATTTTCTTTCTTTTTTTTTTTTTTTTTTTGAGACAGAGCCTCAAGCTGTCCCCCTGGGTAGAGTGCCATGGCATTACAGCTCACAGCAACCTCCAACTCCTGGGCTCAAGCGAGTCTCTTGCCTCTGCCTCCTAAGTAGCTGGGACCACAG